>KN475673.1:0-14299 GCA_000787095.1 Periophthalmodon schlosseri | reverse complement strand
CCGCACTTTTTGAGAGACCCAGAGCTGGCCGGCAGCTCTGTGAAAAGGGTCTATTAAAGCCAAAAGAATGCATAATATGTCTACTTTATGTACTGGAACCAAAAATATATCTGTAAAAACACACCCTGACTTGGTTATCCTGTAGAAATTGCCGTCTATGTGTCAATCACCCCTGTTTATAGACAACCCTAAACGTACTGATTTGATCTTAGAACTACATAAATACGCCGTGTACGTTGCTCCGTGTTGGTGGTATTGGTGTCTTCGTTTGGCCCGTCGCTGTCTGCCCTGATTCTCCCGGCTCTTGGCAGCTCTTCAGGCCCTGGCCCATGTTCCGCGATGACAATATTTGTCCCCTCTCTCTCTCTTTCTCTCTTTTCTCTCTCTGTCCTGGTGAATGGAACGTATTGTGGGGCCGATCAGCTGGGCTCTGACTCACCGCCGCACAGAACCAGGCTTTTGTGGGGCGCTTGCATCATTTTCACCTGAAATGCACCTCACCACAGGGGCGTCCTCTGTTCATTCACGGCAGGTGCCCATTCACCTTTTTGGGTTCAAATGGAAATGCAAGTTTTGTTGGGTCTTAAAATAGATCCAGAATGTAGTTATTACAGTGTGGGGCGCAACAGTGGGTGGGCTCCTCTGATAACCAAAAGTAAATGTTTCTGTAACAAAAAAAAAGTTTCAAAATTTGTTGGAGGCTTATCAACTGCAGGGTGATACGTTATCGTCTCAGAATTTCAGTGGAGCACTTCCCAGAGAACGAGTACACCACCTTGTGACATCAACAGGTGGAACAGATCTTTTGAAGAGGCGACTCTGCTCGCTGTTTGTCTTTTGAAGAATTTTGGAGCCTACAGTCATAAAATGTGAAAAACTGAACTAGTTTTACACTGTTTGCAGTAGTACAAACTTATTCCTCATTTTATATAATCCAAGCATCCTAATTATTCTCCCCTGTGAGTTTACAAGTGCTTTTCACAACTGAGCCGAGTTTTCTGTCATGGTAAAGTTAACAACTACCATGACAGCATGTTTTTGTTTTTTTTATTATAGGACATTAAAATGCTGTATAATTCGATGCAGACAGCACACAGCTGACTTATTTTGACCTCGAGAGCTGCTTAGATAATATATATGTACTTGGGCAAGACAAATTTAGCTCAAATACATGGAAAAAAATGGGTACAGGGCCTTTAAGGAAATGACAAACAACGCAATTGACAGCGATGTTGTTTTTGCACTCTGGGAATGCTACGCTAACTTTGCTGAGCTAACAGTACCCACAGTAACTCAATATACCAAGTCCGTGATGCCATCCTATTTGGAGAAAAGTGTGACCAAGATTAACATCAGCGGACCGGACCTGTAATGTGAACCGTAAGTGAGCGGGGCATTCTTAAACTAATCTGTGTGAATGCGGCCAGGAGAATGGATGCGTTCTCTCCGTATGGGGCTGGCTGAGTGGGTCATCCTGCCTCATGATGTTTTGTTGCAGGTTTTGCTAGCATCGTAAGCTAATTTCTGACAATAGCAAATACCCAGTGGTGGAAGAAGTACTTCATTTTGTTAAGTAAAAATACAGATACAGCAGCAAAAAATTACTCAAGTATCGCGTAACGGCAAATCTATTAAAGCGCCCATGTAAAAATATAGGCTAATTTAAGGGTAAAACGTAAAAGTATTTGACTATATCTACATAAAATTAGTAAGTACAGTACAGTTTTGTTTTCGCACATTGTTGGTAACACTACTAACACAGTGGTAAAGTCTGTTGCAGTTACGTTTAAGGGTATACATGGCTTCTGTTGCATTCACTGTATGTATTTTGACCATACAAAAAAGTAAATGCAACGTTTATAAGTATGTAGTAGAAAGTGATGTGATGTTTGTGAACGAGTTGGTTTTTTTGTGCCTGTTCCTTAACGTTAACAGAATCTTGATGTTTTTTTTTTTTAAAAGAACCAAATCTCTTTCTAATTTTTATGCATTATTATCCTGATAAATGTTGAATCAACACAAGAATCGACACAGAAGCAGATTAGGCAACACGAGTGAGAGCTTTGTGCACAAAAAAACATATTTGGCACCATACCAACAGTTACTTTTAAAAGTATTATTATTGTAGGGCAACGTTTAGAATATGCATAGTTTGAAAGGGTAAACACACTCCCACTCAGTTTGAACCAGTTTAAACACATTTAAGCCTCGGCCGTTTCTCTCCCGTGATTAGTTTGTTGTTAAAATGAGTTCTCACATTGGCTTCTGTCGTATAAATAAATGGCGTATAAATAACGTTTTCTTCGAAATTAACGGATCCAAAAGATTCGGATCCCATAAAAGAGCCGAAAGTCCCATCACTAGTAGAAGATGGAAACTAGCTAAATGGCTTTACTGTGGAACATCTGTTTTTTTTTGTTTTTTTTGCCTAATGTTTCCCTTCAAATAAAGACTAAACTAAACAAAGTATTCAGTGTCATTAGCAACTGTGAATGTTAACAATTAGCAAAACATTACAAGTTATCAAAGAAATATTTTGTAGCCTTTTAGAATTTCTATTGCGAAAATGTACAAACTGCTTAGTCTAGTTAGTATATAGCTTATCAGGTAAAGATTTGAAATATAGCCTTAACATTTGGCTAAACTTAACCCTTTTGTCTTGGCAAGCTAACCTTTTTCTGACCTCCCCTCGCCGCTAAGCACGTCTTCGAAATGTTTACCAAAACGTTTTTTAAAAAGTACAATTATCCACAATTTACGCGATAAATAGCCAGATGCTAGCTAGCTGCGCTCGCGGACGGGCCCCCATTTATCCTGCTCTTCACATCGCTCTGAAACGCATTCGATTTGGAGTTTGTTTATCTAAACCAAGGCCAATCAAGTGCGTGGGCCCATCATGCAGTCTCAGCTGTTGAAAAGCGCAGCAAAAGCACTACATATTGTCGGCTCTGGGTAGCCATCAATGCGTTGTTTTTTGAAATCTCCGTCGGATAAAGGCGACGAAGGACAAGTGACGATAGCTGTATACATGTATTTTGGTAAGACGCGTTAAAGAGATCGAACCTTGCGTGGAGAGGGTTTAGTAACTAGTGCGTTGAGCGGCGGGCTATAGAGTGGGATAGCTGTTTAACATGGAGGTTATTGTTGTTGGGGTTGTAAGGGAAAAGAAAACAAAATGGAAAATTAAAAAAAAAAAAAAAAAAAACTTTAAAGGTGCACTGTGCAACTTTCAGGTGGTGGGTCCGCTACCTGCTCGCCTTCATAGAAACTGCTTAGCGTTTGCTTTGGAATGTTCCAGAGTATGGCATTAAACGTACCCATTTTGCATTTATTCGATTACAAATACTTTGAAAAACTTGAAAAACCTCGTCAGATTTGACCTCTAACTTGGCTTTCTGGCATCACGTGTTTGTCTCCATGGAGATGGATGATCTTAATGTCATACTGTGGATCATTCCAGGCAAATAATAATATTCCATGGAGGAATGTGCTATGATTTTGGTATTGGTTTAAGTAATGTATTCTCTTTTAATGTTAATTTAATGATGATTATTTATGTTTGCATTCGTTTCTATGGTGATTTTAATGTCTTATTCCGTAAAGCACGTTGAAATACTTTGTGTACAAATTGTGCTATACAAATAAACTTGCCTTGTCTTGTCTAGATAACGAAAAATAAATAAAAAGATGAATACAAAACACATGCAATCGTCCACAAACACTGGAACAGACAGGAATATGAATCATAAAAATAATGGAAGAAATCTGTTTCAAAACATAAGCTGCTCTTATAATAATTTGTCAATATAAGTCTGCTGTTTACTCTCTGCATCTAATTATAAAGCGTTTTATTGTCCATGAATCAGGAAGTGTGCGGTTAGCTTGCTATTTGGTCTCTGAAAATTGCAGAAAGCGCGTATAAACACATTGCGGTGAATAATTAGGATGCTCGGAATGCATAAGGTAAGCGAGGAATAAATTCGGACCACTGCAAACCAGTTTTGTTTTTCGCACCTTAAGACAGTAAAAAAAATCAGCTGCAGCGCCTTTAAGAAAGAAAAAAATCTTTTAATTACGCCAATCTGACCCTATAGTAAATGCTTTGATATACTTGAATAATACATGTTAAATTTCCATATTCCCGGTCGTCTCTGCCAAAGATTGTCTCCGCTCCCAAACTACCACTCCAGCATGTTTTCCTGTGCGGTGCCAGCTGTCCTCATCTCCTTTTCATTAGATTGTTTTGGTCCGCGCTGTAATTCACTGCGCTTGTATTTTATTGGTAAGCCCACCGCACTCTCATTCCACTTGATTAAACTTTAGCGGGGCGCACAACAAGCGAAAGGTCACAATGTAGGCAGAGAAAAGTGGCTAGCAAATAAACGTTGCCGATGAATTTGGATGGGGTCGGAATCCGCGATGGGTTTTTGGCTTGATTTATGCTAGGCTAACTTTTTTGTCATAACTTTTGATGTTGCGCAACGTGTGAACTGCAGGTAAATGGATTCTCCAAGTAATTAGGACTCTATTTTAAGCTATTGAGTTCACTCCTGAGCTAGTCAATAGATCCAAGTGCCGGCAGAGGTGCTAAAATATGCAAACCTTTTTGAGTTTTTAGGCTTGTTGTAAAGTTGCGCGTGGCAGGTTGGACTGCTCTTTTCACTAAAACAACGTTAACATCATTCTATTTAGGATTTCACAAAAACAAAATCTGGCCCATTTGTATCTAGTTTTCTCATTTTTGTGAAGTTTTTCATTTCATTTCCTGGTTAGACACAGGCAGCAGATATGACATATGTAGAGGTAATTTCCATAACTGTTACCTAGCAACCATAATATTAACAAGGGCCAAAACTTGTCTAAATAACACAGTAGTTATGATTAGACTAATAAAAATAAATGTCAACACCTTTATTTTGTTAAATGATTGTTTAAACTGTAAAAAAATGCCAGCCTTGCATGTAAATTTTGGCATTTTGGTTGGAATTTCGTGTTGATGACATAGGTAGAGGTTTTCTGTTTTAGAAATCACAGCTTCTTCCTGTATTTTTGTACTTTTCTTTTTAACTTTTCTCCCACAAACTGCCACTTTACTGATGTAAAACTATGATAAATAGGTACTATCCCACCAAACCAAATAATTAGAAAAACATGAAAACCTGTCATATGCAAAATCGCCGTTTTAGGCTTTTAACCATGTTATAGTTGTTTCCCCTCACCATTTACTCACCCAACGCTGTATTTGGGGTGATTTGTGCATGTTTGAGCAATCTTTAATAGCTCATTTTCAAGACACCATATTGCCGATCAATCCCCGTTTTCACCGCACACGTCCACTGCTCTGTAATTACTTCGTTCTCATTCATTTTGGTACAAATGAAAAAAAAAATCTGCTGCTCGCTGGTGTGATGTACAGCTATCCATAGGAGGGACCGTCCGACTCTTTGTTGTGATGACATTTACAGTGACGTTAGTTCCCATTGGGCACCACAATTTTCTAACATGGAAGACTTGTTTCTTTTATGAAGTCGTTTTAGATTAATATTGCGATTTAAAATGTCTAAATCATAACATACAGCAGACACAAGCACAATATGTCGTCTTTAAAGCTGAGGTACCAAACTTTTTTATTATTATGTAGGGCTTAGGGTTTTAGTTTCAACTATAATTGTAGTTTTTTGTAGTTTTTTGGGGTTTTTTTTCAAATAGGGCCCATAAAATGATTGAATCGACCCTGACATATTTCATCCGTGGATAATAAAAAAAACGGGATGCTAATTATTCGCTCCCTCCCTTTCCATCTCTCTCAGCTTTACGTCGGCTAAATCCTGTTTTCAAGTCCTGGTAATACAGGAGAAGTAGCTAACCATGGAGTGGCAGCGCGGTGGCTTTGGTCAGTGAGAACACAGTGGGACGCCGGCTGAACTCAACCCCGGAATAAACACTTTTCTTTTCTCAGACACATAGTTTGGCTGGAGAATGTTCCCTGAGCTGAGTAAAGGACTCTGGCTTTGGTACATTGAATGGCAATTTGAATTTTAGGTAACAGTTTTAGGAATGCGTTTAAAGCAGACCTATTATGCAAAATCGACTTTTCAGAGCTTTTAACCATGTTGTAGTTGTTTTTGGACTGATTCGTGCACGTTTGGGAATCTTTAATCGCTTATTTTCAAGATCTTATAATCAAGATTTTGCTGATTAATCCCCGTTTTAACCACCACCGGTACACAGCCACTGTTATGTACTTACTTCATTCTTCAATTTTATTTTCTTAATCGGTGATACGGCATCGTAGTAGTCATTTTGGTTCAAATGAAGAAAAAAATCTACTTGCTTGTGTGATCTGCGGATGTCCTTAGAAGGGGCCAGCAGCTTCACGGCTCTTTGTTGTGGTGATGTTTACGCCGACGTCTGCTCCAACTGGGCACCGCAGTTTTCTAAAATGAAAATCAGCGGACTTGTTTCTTTTATTAAGTCGTTTTGGATGAATATTGTGATTTAAAATGTACAAATTATAACGGAATGATTCACAGATGTCATAGATTATAACTATATAGCAGACACAAGCACAATATGTCTTTTTAAATTTTTGATGTCCAAAAGTTGTCTTTTTTTTGTTATTGACCCAACATGACAATGCAAGTCAACTTTATTTTGGACTCATTATGCATTATTAAAACACAGTGACAATACAAACACTGAACAGTTATGATTTAAAGACAGCCACACCAGTGTCTCCACATCTTGACCGACAGCATATTACAATGAGTCTTATATTTGTCCATTTCTCCATTATTTTTTAACCTTTTTTGAGCCATGCTGTCAAAAAGATAGTGGCAAATGACACCTATTTGAGCAAAAAAGTGTAAATGTCTGTTTCACTTTGTCTGGCACTAAGGAATTTGCAATAGTGGCCATTTTTGTGTCTTTTTTTTGGGTTGAAACGTTTGCCCAGGACACTCCAATGTCCAATTCTTACATTAGATAACTTTGCAAATCCATTAACTCATATATATTTTCCAAAGCACACCTGGTGTAATCCCTTAAGACACACTAGAGTTACCCAGCACTGGTTAAAAATCACTCCACTTGTCCATATCTGTACGTTTTGGTGACATTTGTTCGGCATTGTGACACTGCAAATTATGCTTAAAAATTGGCATGATTTTTGTCCACACATTTTAATTCACTTATACACTTTGGGTTCACTTATACCGTCTCCCCCCCCGTAGCTTTCACACGCACACAACTCACGTGCACGCTCTCATACGCTCGTGCACGTGTTGCCAACCTGTCACTCACCGAAATGGGGCCAGTGGCAGCCTTACACAGAGGTCGAGTCACAAGTCCCGATGGTCTCAATCACATTATAGGCCAGCGCTAGCATCTGTTTAGCATTTACTTAATTGTGATGTTATTAAGTTGTCACTGAGCATTAGGGCGCCGATAAGCAAAGCAAATATTCCCCCAGCGCAGACAGGCAAGCAGGCCAGACGCGGGACACAAGGGCCACAGCTATTGACACGTTGTATAAGGCAGGTTTTTTGAGCTATTACTACTTAAAGCGCATATGACAGGTTAGACTAGTCATTTCAATAAAACATAGTTGGCGTGACTATATGTCGATGTTGTTTTTTAGTAAAATCCCTGTTTAGTTTTTTCTTTTTTGTGAAGTTTATAATTTTACTTCCTGGTTGCACATGGGCAGCAGATATGACATGCGTAGAAGTAATTGCGTAACTTTTACCTAGCAACTTTAAATACACTCACACTTACACATTGTAATTGAGAAAAAATGTTCTCACGTGACCAGTAAGAACATTTCAATCACTTTTTTAAATAGAAAAAATAGTAATACTGGCAACAGGATGTTAAAATTTTGATTTGAACTATCTAAGCTGATCAGGTGTTGGCGTAGAATCCGCGCGTACATCCCTCCACATACACAGACTTTCTTCTATATCATTAGGCGTGATTCTGGTTAGGAGTACCCAGTTGGAGGATTAGGATCAGCCATTAGCCATTTGTGCGCAAGAGAACATTGAGAAACATACACACAGAAAAGCCTCCACATGGTCTGGTAATCCAACCCGGGACCTTCTCACTATTGGGCCAGAACGCTAACCACCACACTGCTGAGATGCCACCGAATAGCCCCGAGCCCCATCTTGTAAGCTGACAATCAAGCAGCTAGGGCAACATAGCGTTAGCCACAATGCTAATGTTCCACAGTGCATATTTGATTGGGCCGCCCAGCTGGCCCGCTCTGTAGTGGGCGGACCGCAGTCACCCTGGTGCTAATCGGAGGTTGACTCACCAGATGACACCGTAATGGAGGCAGTGTGTCGGTACATTCTCGGGTATGCGGGTACAATGCTAATGCTAATGCACATCTGCCCTACAGGGGGAGGCCACGTGGACGTAGAGCGAAAGTCGTCGTGATGGTACACTCCCAGCTCCAACCAGCGCATAACGTTATTTCCATGTATTATCATTAAAGGTGTGCTAATCGTTCTAGACACCATTGTTCCGATCTACCCTCGTTTTCACAGCCACCAGTTTACGCCCACTTTTATTTCCGCAATCGGTGAAGCACATAGGATTCGGCAGCATCACACAGTCATTTTGGCACAGTTGAAAAAAAAAATCTGCTGCTCGCTACTGTGATCTGCAGGTGTCTATCGGAAGTGTCGACAGCTGCGAGGCTCTTTATCGTGATGACGTTCACAGCGACGTCAGCTCCCATTGGGCACTGCAGTTTTCTAACACGGAAGTCAGCGGACTTGTTTCTTTTATTAAGTCGTTTTTGAGGAAAATTGCGATTTTAAAATGTCAAAGTTATAACATCCAGAGGTGTCATTGATTATAACGGTATAGCAGACAAGCACATTGTCTTCTTTAATGACATACTGTGGAACATTTTAGGTAAAGCATCTCCACTGAGACAAGCAAGCAGTGGTGGAAGAAGTGCTCAATTGTGTCACTTCAGTAAAACTCAAGTAAAAGTATCACATGAAAAAATCTACTTAAGTAAAAGTATTAAAGTACTCGTTCATTTAAAAATGTACTTAAAATCAATCATTTTTTTCTAGCTGTTTTTATTTGTATATTTTTATTGACTCAAACTTGATAAAAAAAAAAAAAAAAAACCCTCAATCTTTTCTGCAGGTCTCACACAATAATAAAAAAATACTTTTACTTTTCAATCCAGTTACAAAATATATTTGAGAAGAAAGTACAGATACCTGCTCTCAAATGTAGTGAAGTAAAAGTAAAAAGGATCCACATTACTTAGTCCAAGTAAAGTTCAGATACCTAAAATTTGTACTTAAGTACCAGTACTTTACTACTTTTACTTCGTAACGTTCCACCACAGCAAGCAAGTGGCGCACCCTGCACCGTAAAAGTTCCATAGTGCTGCTTTAAATCACCATAACACTACTTGAAGATCCACTACATATAAAAAAAAAACACCATTATTATAATTCAGTTTTCAATACTATACCGTATTTTTTCCTAACCATTTCTTTGCCTATCTTTCACACTTTTTCCTTCAACAAATCTGCAGTCCTCCCTTCCCCCCTCCATCTCCCCCGCTCCACCACTCACTCAGCGGCCAAAATAAGAAGGGTACAAGTGGTCCCAGACACTATCGGACGGCTAAATTAAATCAAGCGCCGCGCGGCTAGCTCCACTACAGTCACTTCTCCCGCTACTAACCGCCCGCCCCCCTCCTCCTTCTCCTCCTCCTCCTCCTCTTCTCTACAGCAAACAAATTTTTCCCCAGATAAGATCTAAATGAGTTTTTCCAGCCGGGGAGAGATGCTCCGTTTCAGGTTGATGGATACGGTGTAAGGGGGCGGCCACGCGGACAACCCCACTTCTAATCATGCACGCTGGGTATACAAGTGTTAGAGGCACCTAGCAGTCTCCAGGAATATTCGCTACAAAGTATGAATAATGTATGTGGGCGTCGTAGCGATATCGTAATACATACAAAACTAGATATGCAGAGGATATCATGATGTCAATGCAATATGACATTTATTTTTGTGTCAATTTAAAGAGGCTATTTTTATGTAGCAGTAAAATTAGTTTTGGTCCAATTTCAGATATATTGTAAAAGCAGCTCTTAAAATCAAGTGTTTTGATCGAACCAGGAAGTAACATTGGAGCGCTGTTGGCATGCTAGCTGTTGTTAGCTTTACCGTGGCGGCAAAACTCCGCTCTGGTTTCTCAAAGTTGTTAAAAGCGCTTATAAACTCATCGCGGTGTATAATCAGATGCTATAGGAATGCGCTGGGTAAATCAAACCTGTTGCTAACGCTACCGGGAGCCGAGTTGTCCGTTATTAATGTTCAGATCTTGATTTACGGACAAAATGGCTAAATAAAAACACCAGGATCATGTAGAGCGGGTTAATACGAACATTTTAAGACTGAAATGACGAGCCTGGCGACGGTTCTTCTTCCAGAAAGCGAACTGGAGCCGGAAACGCATCCGTGCTCACGTGGAACGCGGCGCCTAGCGGGTTTGGTATGTCCATTCATATATAGTCTATGGGTGGTACTTGGTGTGAAACGCTCGAGAGCCGGTTCCCTATAGCATACGTGCACCTTGACAGTCCCCTGGCAGTCATTGTCCCATGGAGCATTAGCATTCCCTGCCTGCCCACAGTTGTGTAAATGCTACATGTACACACGCCTGAATGGGACTCGTGAATGAACAGTTGGCACGGCGACATTCCATCGCACCCAGCCTCTGCATTCTTTCACCCATTCATGCACTCCCACATGGGCCCCCGCGCGGCACCGGGGCTCATGTCACGGTGCCTCTGCCCGCTTTAGAGGCTCCGCGGCGGGGGACCGTGGGATGGACTCCTCTGATGGGAATGAGGGGGCGGGAAAACGGGAATGTCGCCGTGGAGATGGCACAGTTTGGGGCGCTGGAAGAATCCTCTCACGGACATGGTTAAACAGGAGACGCGGAGGAAACCAATTCATGTTCCACTGTTTGATGGTGTTAACGTTTCAGATGGCGGGCAAAAGCATGTAAAGACGCTTCCTGGAGTGACATTCTATTGCCTTAAAGGGGTGCTCTGTCACTTTTTTGGTAATGGGTACACCACCTGCTTGTCGCTATGGGGATATTATTGCTTTGCCTACACGTTCTGCAGTATGGCATTTGTGGGATTTATTTTATTACATACATTTTAATTGCTGACACACATACATAGCTTTCATACCTTCAATTTTTGACTGTTTGACTGTTGATATTACACTTCTATTGGGTATTTTTTGACGCTCTGAGCCAAGTCAGTCCCCCTTCCGAGCGCTATCACATAACAATCCCACTAATGAAACTACTGCGCATCACATCAGGTTTGTGAAGTTGTGGTGTATTTCTTTGTATCATGCTCATGTACAGTTATGAAAAATGGCCGTGAAAAGGCTGAGCCTCATACGAGAGGCGTGGACTCGTACTGCTAGCCGTAAGGAGCGAACTAATAGTGCCCAGGAGAGATCGCAAGATTACTCAAACATGCATGGATGACATATACAACCTCTTCAGGCATGTTTTTGATGAGGGAATGTTATAACATGGTAGAAAGCTCCAAAAAGTATAACTACTTTACAATACAGAATGTAAAAAAAAACCAAAACACTTAACCCTAGCCTTTATTCTTAACCCTAAAGTCTGAATCATTCTTAATAAAATATGTTTTACTATTTAAAGTGTAGTTATAAAGTGTTACCACAATTTCTCTTTACATTCTAAAACCAATGCAAGGTTCTACAATATATGGTCTCCTTAATTAGGTCTCCTACTATAGCTACGTCAACCAAGTTTTGAACTGCAAATTCTCCCATAGCATTCGTACCTCAGTTTCAACAACTGAAGATCCTTTGGAATGACATCATCAAACACAACCTATAAAACACTGCGGTTTGTGTGCGGTTGGTTAAAGGGTGTATGTGTATATGAGTGTGTGTGTGTGTGTTAGTCCGGATTATAGACTCCCAGAGGGCTCAGCGATTCATGGCCCATAAAATAGCAGTCAGCAGGGTCCATCCAGCCAATCTCCGTCCTCCTCCCCTCTGGCCCTCCGCTCCCAGACCCGCGGACGTGTCTCATGGGCGCGCTGCCACAATGCCACCCCGGCGAGAGCATCACAGAGCCGGACAACCTCCCCGCCTGGTCCCCTCCTGTTGCATTAGCATGTTAGCGGCGCGACGCTTTGTCCTTGATCGGCTTGGGAGGAATACGCGGCTAATCTTGAGAAAATAGTTCCCCGGGATATGGTTAATTAATGTTGTCGCTACAATGGTAGAGCCACAGAGGGTGCGGGTTTGTTCTGCGGAGATAAGATGACGTCTGGGGTCGTGATATGGAGGTCGCTGGTGGAGTTTTGCAATATTTTTTGTAATAAATAAATATCAAGAGTTGTTGGAGCCTAGTCACTGATGAATCAGCTGATGTGTCACCACAAAATGTATGAAATAAATTATATAATCAACTTATAAGATTTATATGAAACCGTATAAACTGCAAAGTTAAAAGTTTTTTTTAGCATTTCTGGTTAATATTGCATTTTTTACTGGCTTAAAAATGTGAAAAACAGAACTAGTTCATGTTAAATGATGTGCAGCCTCATGCATTCCACACATCCTAATTATTCACCGCAATGAATTTATAAGCGTTTTTAACAACTTTCAGAGACCAGAGTGAAGTTTTCCCATCACGGTAAAGCTAACAATTACTAGCATACTAACCATGCACTTCCTGATGCTCAGACAATGAACCGCTTTATAATTAGATGCAGACAGTACACAGCAGACTTTATACAATATATCCAATAAATTTTGCTCATATACATGGAAAAAATTGAATACAGACCCTTTAAGTACTTTTAATAAGGTCACAGATTTTTTTTTTTTTTTTTCGTTTTTCAAATTAAATACATTTTAAAATTTGGACTACTCTGCATCTGAATAAACCCAGTTAGGACCTTCATTTCATTATTCTCAGATGAAACCGTTTACAGCTATAGCATATGTGCTTTTCTCATTTTCTTATACTGAGACATGCTTGAATGCTTAATGGATATCGCTACTTGAACATCTGTAATTTACCCCAGACTATTTCGACACAGCCTCTGCACGTTAACCTCGACACCCTTACGACTTCCACTATACAGCCGACCCCAACCCGCCGCCCGCCCGCTTTGTCCGGCCTTTTCATCGGAACTAAATCTCCCTCTGTAATTAGATCGCCGCTGTTTGTGGACGTCTTAGCCGCGCGCTTCTACGCTAAGGCGACAACGCGACCGAGCCCTTTGAATTTACAGTGCAAACACCTTTCGATTGGCGTGGAGGGGGGGGAGGAGGGGTAAGGAGACAATGGGTCTTTCTCATTGGCGGTCTTTGGAGAGGGCGCCGTGCCGTATATACCCCCGTATTCCTTAATTGTGGATCGGAGGAGATTAGTGAAAGTGCTTCGGACCTTTCACCTCGCACAAAGAAGGAATTGGATCCGGTTGCCTAGAGATACCGGGCGTTTCACAGTGTGGCATTACACTTAGTAGTATTTCCACGGAGACGAGCGGGTGACGCCATTAGGCCGAGTTACGTGTCAGATCAGTGGAGAGAGGCTCACAGTATCAGTGTGTTATTGTTATTGTAGCAGCCGCTTTGGAACATTACGACAGGTGGCAGACACTCCATCAGAAAAGTTCCCTAGTGCACTTTAAAGGTTAACATTTTAAAGGTCCTGTACCTGATTTTTTTCCCATGTACTTGAGCAAATTGTGTCTTGCCCCAGTTCAGATATATTATATAAGCCCTTGAGGTCAAAATAAGTCCTCTGTGTAGTATCTGCGTGTAATTATAAACTGTTTTATCGTCCGAGAATCAGGGAGTGCACAGTTAGCATGCTAGCTGTTGTTTGCATCTGACCTCAGAGTTGAGAAAGGCGCTTATAAAACTCATCGCAGTGAATAATTAAGATGCCGGGGACGCTTAAGGTGAGTGAGGAATAACTTTGGGCCACTGCGAACCGTTTAAAATGAACAAGTTCTGTTTTTCACGGTAAAAAATCGGGTACAGCGCCTTTAAAGCACTCTGCCTATCAAATCAATTCAGCTATTTTTTCAAAAACATTCCATAAATATGTCTAAATTTCCGATTCCTTCAGTGAAATCTCTCCTTGATGTCCGTCCGCCCCATATCGTCCTCACTCGTCCTCCCTCTCTCCTCATATAAAAGTTAATGTACCCGCGCCGATGACATTCACAAGAGCA
>JACM01038293.1:0-11555 GCA_000787095.1 Periophthalmodon schlosseri | reverse complement strand
TTTATTTCAGAAAGTCTATGGGAAAAACAATGAGAAATTTTGTTCTGGAAGAGGGGTGGGTGGTCACTGTTGAGCTCCATTCTGCCGACCTTTGGGTTGATGGACAAAGGTTCTAACCTCATGGGTTGCTATGACACTCTTTTTCCAATGGCAAAGCAAGTTCCCACCTGGACACACTGGTCACCACCTGGTCCCACCTGGTCACTTCTATATTGGCTTCCCATATTTTTTATTATTTCAGTTCTCTTGCATTCTACATTCTAACTTATTAACCATCTGACCCACAGTCCAATGAGGTTCATCTGGTCTTCTGATAATTTATTTTAATAGATTCTTTTTTCAGGTCAAGGTTTAGTTTGTTTTCATACCTGATAGTTTCGCTCACTAGCGGTCGTACTCAGAGTGGTCACGTGATGCTGCTGTGACGTGTCCGGTCATCTGATTTAAACAGGTTTTTGGCTCTGTCTTCCCGTGGACACGTTTCCGTATTTCGATAATAATAATCCACTTCCTCGGACTTTAAATCGGGACAAGGGGACCTTTTTACTCTCACACACCTGGGATACTGTCCTGAAGAAATCGGACTGTAGATGGCGCTGTAGTCAGCCTCCATCCAAGACAGCGCCAAAACCTGTTTAAATCAGCTGACTGGACACATCACAGCAACATCACGTGACCACTCTGAGGAAGACTTGGTCCGAAAAAAGAAACTATTAAAATGAACATCTGACCCATGCATGCAACAACATAACCCCATAACATAGACAAAACAGGACATTATTGTTAGCATGAGTCTGTACATGTATTAAGTCCTATTTTAGGTGTAAGCCAAAAATAGGACCATAATATCATTGGCCTTTCATGGTCCAGTGCAGAAATCTGTGCGGCATTTTGTATTAATATGATATAGGCGGGACAGCCGATTAAACTATTATGAGCTAGTCCACTTAAGCCCATTTGAATGATTCAAACAGAAGTGAGCCATAACAGGGCCCAGCGTTTACTGTGTTTAAGTTGTGAGTGGCAGCAGATGTTCACCCTGCTCCAGTTTAACCCGACCCAATGTGACTTTGCTGCAATTTGGCCCTAGTTTGAGCTGAAAAATTGATGCGTCTCTGGCAACAGAATAAGAGCGCTCCCAGCCTCAGGACTCGCTCAATATTAACTACAAAGTGCTCTGAAATATCTTATCACACGGAAAACTTCAAATGCACTTGAATGAATGCCAACGATTCATTATGAGTAATGATTTGTGTGTCAATTAGAGTAATGGGCAAACTACAGCGATTTGGCAAGAGCTCGGGCACCAACAAGATAAAGTTAGATTCAATTTTGTCGTCAAAGATACAGTAGACCATAAAAGAAACCACTATCAGCCGTGAAACTTTTGGAAGTACTTACCCACATCTCTACATCTTGAGCTATTTGGGCAGGACTAGCTTAATTGGAGGATTTAACCTGTTTCGGGTGTTTTTGGTTGATGGAGGAAACCAGAGTGCAAATATGCAAACAGAAAGGCCTGGGCGACCCTAGAGGCGAACCAGGATCCTTCTTGCTGTGACAGTGCAATACCAAGAGGCTGGCAAGGTGACTGAGTGGCTATAGAAAAGTAAAATGACTTCAGATAAAGTATTTCCTGATGTAGAAGACCTCGGAGCCAAATCCTGATTATTGCAGCGAAGGGTCAATGATGTAATGCATTTATTTATTTAATAAATACAAAGCTTAAAATATGTAAAACTGGTTGTGTGGCTTGAAATCTTGTCCTGAATCATTTAATGTATGCAGATGATTTGGTTGTTTTTGGTCCGTGCACCGCTGATCTACTCAACATCTGTTTAGTTTATGGTGTGGAGCATGATATTAAGTATAATGCAACAAAGAGTAAGATCAAAGGACCAAAGAGGACCAAAGAGGACGAGCACATGAGAGATCCTGATTTCTGCCTGTTTAATGTTGTGTTGAGGGTCACAACTAAAATGAAATATCTTGGGCATATCATCACTGCAGACGTGGCAGATGATGATGATGTTTATAGACAATGCACGATGTTGTTGCTCAGGCAAACACTCTTATGCACAAGTCTGGTTCTTGTTCTGATGATGTAAAGTTGATATTGTTTAAATCATATTGTACACCGCTGCACACTGCCCACCTCATTACAAATGATGATGCTTTACGGGTGGCTCTTGAGGAGGCGATGAACTAGTGCGACCGAGATGTTTGTCACTGCACGAGTGAAACCTTTGCTGTACTAAGAACTTTAATGTACAGTTTTATCTGCAGTCTGAATAAGTCAGAAAGTGAAATAATAATGTCACTCACAAATATAAGATTCAGTGCAATACGCTTCAGTCCAGGATGTGGAGACACTGGTCTGGTTGTCTTTTTAAAACATAAATGTTTACTGTTTGTACTGTCACTCTCCTTGTCTGTTTTTAAAAATGGACCATGAGTTTGAAATAAAGATGAATTTATACTATATTACACTGTTACATGGATCGCTTGTGTTATGCTGTAATGAAAATGATAGTTAGAGATAGTTTGGATAATGAATAAACCAAAAGTTGCCTGTAAATAGTATGTACACGTTTACTCACTAATACATGGGGAGAAAAAGTGTGAGTTTCTATATTTGTTTGAGATATAAACATTACATCTATCAAGATCATTCAGCCTTGACATTTGTGTGATTTTTTACACAAAACAGTCAGCAGTAATGTATAATGCAAAGTATGTGATTTATGGTAAACGGAGCGGAGACCACTGCAGGAGAATGGGCCTGTTAAAAAGCTTATGAACACAGCCCAAAACAGAGGCTGGGCGAGCAGGCACAACAATCAGTCACGCAGTAATGGTTCAAAGTGTCTGGGATAAAGTAATAGCTGCGATTGTCAATACATCAAACTGCGCAGGCTGCCAGCTCCAGTCACCATCTGCCTCTCCCAGTGAACACCAGAGGAATTTAATCTGAGCCGATCCCCCGTACACACACTTTGAAGCCTGCGTTTTGTTTTGGGTGTCAACAGTTCATCTGTAAGCAACTTGTGTGCGTAATGTTAATTGTACTATCACTGAGCACTGCTGGGGATTTCTGCGTGTCAATGGTTCTAACTCCAACCACAAGGGGGCAGACAGTAAAGAGTCATTTGTTTTGATACATGGTCCAACCAAAGTACTACATTCTGAATACTTAGAATACTTTCACATTGAGTCACATTATATTATAGAGCATATAGAGGGAGCATCACAATATGTTAACAAGGCACATGATGAAAAATAGAGATTGACCGAAGAGAAAAAGCTCAAATATCTGTAATGAAAAACACACACAAGGACAGCTATAGGCGAGGCAGACTGGAGCCAAAAAGCTGTAACAGATGAGAAATAAAAATACTTTATTATTAGCTTCAGACAGTAGACAGCGGCTTCAATTTGTCATAAGTGCTGCTTTTACAATATAATAAAATAAAACTCTTTGGGGGAAAAAAAATGTAGTAATTTACAAAAAAGTCAGGTATCCAGCTTTAATGTGTAGTTATTATTAAGTGTCACCCAGTTTTTCAGCATCTCATCTTTTGGCTAGCTGTTTGCACATCTCATCTTTTGGCTAGCTGTTTGCACATCTCATCTGTGGATAGCTGTTTGCACATCTCATCTGTGTATAGCTGTTTGCACATCTCATCAGCGCATCTCATCTGCGGACTAGCTGTTTGCACATTGTTCATTTCCTCCTCCTCATTTAGCTCCTGTTATGAATCGCTACAAAGTTTTCTGTCACTTTTCGCTGGAGTCTATCCCGCCTGCATGTCCCGCCAAAGTCCAGAGGTGCTTCCTGGATTTGACAAGGCGGCTGACACTGTAGCATTTAGCCCGGTGCACGGAGCGGGTGTATGAGAACGCCATGAGTGGCAGGGTGTGACGCGCTAGCATTTGTCTGGTAAATGCCAGAACAGAGAAGTGACACCAAAGGGCAGGCAGACGAGGACGGGACTTGCGAGCATGTGGGGGGCGGTGGATCGGGTGTGCCAGTCGAGACTACATTAATTACAAATCCAGCCGAGTGTGGCTGAGATGTGGCAGAGATGTGGAGACTAATGCCCCAGCGCTAATCTTTTCTCAAACTCTGACAGCCTCGCCAAGACGGTAGCAAGAAGCAGGGGGTGGAGGATGCAAACTGCTAATTTCATTTCTTTACAAACATTTATTTCTTATTATGTCACAGTAGATTATGGGATAAGACACAAGTAACATGGGGAAATTGTATGTTTGTTTGTTTTCTTTATTTCATTGATTAAATGGTACACTTTGTAACATTTTATATTTAAATCAACAATATCGATCAAACCAAATGCCATATAGCACTGGGTATCACTGGGTATCACACATTCTCAGAAGATGTCCCTTTTACACCAATTACATGCAATGAGATTTTAATGATGTTGGTAGTGGAGCTGTCCAAGGTGCTTACTCATTATAGTTGGAATGTAAGGCACTGGTCACATTTTTATATAACACTTTTCCACCTTCAAAGCACTCAAAACTCTTTACATCAAGGAACCTCTCACCCATTCTCATACACATTCATACACTGGTATACGCAGACACTGGGGCGAGGTGGCCCATTCTCATACACATTCATACACCGGTATACGCAGACACTGGGGGCGAGGTGGGTTAAGTGTTTTGCCCAAAGACACAACGACAGCATTCATCTATAGGAGCTGGATTTACACCGCCAACCTGGGGGTCAGTGGATCTGACCACTCAACCAATGATGTTTGCGTCAAGAGCGGGATTCGAACTGCCAACCTTTGGATCACTGGACGCTCTACCACCTGAGCTACTGCCGCGCTAACTTTATACATTTGATTAATCTCACTGTATCACTGGTCATGTCCCACTGTCTAAATACCTGGGTTTGCAGAATAGCATTAGTATCTATAATAAAAAAAAAAGATCTCTCTATGGGTTTCAAAATGATGAGAAATTTTGAACGTGGCATAGCGATTAACAATTTAAAATAAAATATTAATGGTTTTGAATGGAAAAAAGCCCTCAGAATGTTCCATATAACATGAAACCCACGGATAGAAGAAACAGTGGCTAAGGTTACGGGCGATGCGTTTTGAAATCTAGTCCATGCAATGCTGGTTTTAATAGAAGTGTGTCAGCAGACCATAATATTTTAAAGGGCCCATATTATACCATTTTCTGATCTATGTTATAATGTTGTTTCCTCATCACAAACATACCTGGGTTGTGTTTTTAATAGAAGTGTGTCAGCAGACCATAATATTTTAAAGGGCCCATATTATACCATTTTCTGATCTATGTTATAATGTTGTTTCCTCATCACAAACATACCTGGAGTTGTGTTTTGTTTCATTCACACATGTTTAACACACAAACCCTGCATATTTAGGTTGAGTTCTTCTCTCACATAGAGAACACTCTGTTCCACCTTGTGATGTCATGTGGTAATACAGGATGTGCTCTACTGTTTTTAAATTCCATACACCTTCACTAGAATCATTTAGACGATTTCAGGTCTGGTATTGCCAATCTCTACTGAACTAAAGGTAAAAGGTAGCCGTTAACTTGAACACTACCACTACATGACATCACATGGTGGAACAGAGCATCCTGAGCTTTGGAGATGTAGACAGACTAATACAGCAGGTTTATTCAAACATGTGTGAATGAAACAAAACACAACTTCGGGTATGTTTTTGAGGAGTTAACAGCATTATAACATGGCTTAAAGCTCACAAGAATCCATCTTAGCTCAAGCATGCCCACTTTTTCTAAACATTCTTAAAGTTCAACCAAGGAAGCTCGATCCATTTTGCTGATGGCTAGAAAACATAAATAAATAAAACTACATTCTTGCTTTGTCAAAGCTGTAATGCTAAAAAGAGTGTGTGTGACTGTTGCTCTGCCTGCCTGCATCTCTCTCCTGGGACATCGAGGTTGACAAGTGGAAGACAAATCGGGCTATCATCGGCGCAAACAGCGTTGGTATAGAGGTTATAACACAAGTCAGCATTGCCAACCTAGAAACATAAATGTACACACACAAATCAAGGGCATACACAACCTGACAGCTTTCAGAAAGGCGAAACCCAGCGAGAAAAAAAACTACACTTGTAAGAGAACTTTTTGAAACTTTCCCAGTCCTTCCTCAGACCGTCTGGCTGTCTCAGGACTCCGGGACCCGGTTCTTATATACTGTAGTAATGTATAATTCATATGGAGAATGTAGTGAGAGATGCTGTGAGTAAAGGAGAGGGTTTGTGAAAGTGCTGCTGAATCGAGGAGCAGGTAAATTGAGGGCAGTGAAGTCAACAGAAAAAGCCACACACACAAAAGATGATATTACAATACAAGATATACATTTGAGAAATACAAACTAGATTTCATTCGCAAGGTCGTTTAGATGTTGGTCAGGTTTTTCAATTGGCAGGTTTTATAGGATTGAAACATTAAAGGTGGAGCGTGGAACTTTTCTGGTGAAGGGTACACCACAAGGACATGTTATTGCCTCATGAATGTTCACAGTTTGCCAACAAACTTGTGTCTAGCATTTATTCAATTTCATGTGCTTTTATTGCTCAAAAACAAACATTCTTACTGAGTCTCTGTGGAGTTAAATAAGTTTAATTACAGTGGAACATTTAAGGCAAAGATATCTTCATTTCCATAGAAACAAGTTGCGTAGTGCATTTTTGAATTGGTTGTCAGACATGTTACAATATTAACACTTGGAAACATTCTTTAGCAAAAGTTTTTTTTTTGTTTTTTTTATCTGTACATTGTCCTTTTGAATAAAAACTAAATTAAAGTGAGTATCCATGGGTTTCAGAGTGATCAAAAATTAGGACTACTTTTCCAATAGGAACATTATACGATCCTTGAATCTGATTTCATTAAGATATGTGTATAAATAAATAAGGAGAGAGAGAGAGAGAGAGAGAGAGAGATTAGAGATATAGATTCATAGATGAGAACAAACTTTGCTTTGGGCTGCATGGTCCTGAGTTCCTGCTGTCCAAATATGACTGAAACATTTTTGATACCTTTCTCGTGATTTACTGTCACTGCCGTCCTTCTCTCAGACATATACTCGAATAGTGTAACAAAATAAGACTTTATCAAGACAACCAAATTAATTCTGCTTTCAATTAACCCTGCTGGATTTTTATCTTCTGATTATTTGGCTGTGTCTCCTCAAACTGAATACATAATAAAATATCGACTTCTTACCCGGGCTTCACTCTCTGCTGTAGCCAGGGACTGTCTGCCGATACATCTGAAAGGTAATCTACAGAGGAGTCATGATCTTAAAGGGATGAGAATGTGGAATTGCATGACAAATAGAAGCAAGAGATTGGACTGAGATGTGAGACCCATCGACTGATGTCTCAGCCGGACTAATACGGTCTGTGGAGGCTCTGCAGGGGAAGTAAGGTGAATATACAAGACTTTATACTTAGACCCGATGGCAAAACTGTCCTAGTGTTTTTGTTCATTATACTTTATAGAATTTTATTATGGTACCCTTTTGATATACATAATAATTATAGGATATATTGCAAATGTTCATACAAAATGGAAAGCAATACTCGTAACTGGAAAAAAATAAAAAATAAATAAATAAATAAATAAAATTCACTTTGTTTTTTCAGAGTCAACTTTATTAATTATTTTTTTGCATTACACTTGTCAGTTTGATTATTATCTTTATACAATTATTTACATCAAAATATAATCTTTAAAGGTTGATGGTTCGAATCCTTCTCTCGACATAAACATCAGTAGAGAGGTCAGATGAATGATGTCGTTGTTCCTTGGGCCAAGACACTTAACAGACCTCGCCCCCAGTGTCTGCGTACGCTGGTATATGAATGTGTGTGTGAAAGGGTGAGTGGTTCCTTGATGTAAAGTTCTTTGAGTGTCTTGAAGTTGGAAAAGCGCTATATAAGAATGTGACCATTTATTATGCCGTATATATTAACAAATTGTTAACCTAGAAGCTTCATAATATACATTTTCCAGAAGTAACAAACCACCACTGTTCTAATCTAATGACATAAAATGGCATATAGTGAGATATTTTTAACCATAACCACATTTATAACATGTAAACATCGTTATGTGACTTTTCTCATTAGTATTTACAGTCTATGGGACCATAAATCATCGACATAAGTTTAGTCATGAATCAGAGCTTGAAAGAAGAAATAACAACTTCTGACGTTGTCCACAAAGTGAATTAGCAAACTTTGTCAAGCTAACGTATAGAACGGGCTAACAAGTCATTACTTTGATGTATTTACTAATTGGTTTACACATTTTGCACTAGGGCATCTGTAAACCAAATAGTACACGCTCACATATTTTCTTGAAAGTAACAAAATGGGAAAAATGTTGTTAAAACATTTTTGCCTGTGCTTATTTATGGTAATGCATTAGAATTTCGAAACCCAAAGATGAATTCGTGTCTACAAGCTGTTCCGATTTGCCTCTGCATTATTCATGGCACTGCAGCCCAAAGTTAAAGTAATGGTAGGTGGCACCAGCAGCTGCAATGTTACAAAGTGTCCAGTCCTATTTCAAAGGAGAAGGGCCAGTGCGTATAACTGCTTATGGCAATGCTATTTCACTTAGACAGAGGACGTCATCATGTCTTAATATTTTGAAGCAGTATTTAAAGCTGCACTATGGAACTTTTCTTGTCTTTGTAGAGATATTATTGCTTTGCTAATGGTCCACAAAATATCATTAAAAGGCCCATGTTATACTATTTTCTGATCTATGTTATAATGTTGTTTCCTTTACACATGTTTAACACACAGACCCTGCATATTTAGGCTGACTTCTTCTCTCAAACTGAAAATACTGTACCTGGAGTTGTGTTTTGTTCCATTCACACATGTTTGAGTAATCCTGCATTATTAGTCTGTCTACATCCTTAGAATACTCTGTTCCACCTTGTGATGTCATCAAGTGGTAGTTTTCAAAAGCTGCCTTTTACCTTTTGTTCAGTAGAGATTGGCAATTCCAGACCTGAAATCATCCAAAACAATATCGTGAATGTGTATGGAGTTTAAAAACACAGTGGAGTACTTCCTGTATTACCACATGACATCACAAGGTGGAACAGAGTATTCTAAGGATGTAGACAGACTAATAATGCAGGATTACTCAAACATGTGTGAATGGAACAAAACACAACTCCAGGTACAGTATGTTTTTGATGAGCTAACGACATTATAACATGGCTTAAATCTCACAAAAATCCATTTTGCATAATATAGGACCTTCAAGGCAATGTTATATCACTTAGACAGGGGATGCCATCTTGTCTTAATATTTTGAAGCAGTGTTTAAAGGTCCACTGTGTAACTTTTCTCTTCTTTGTAGAGATGTTATTGCTTTGCTTATGGTCCACAAAATGTCATCAAACTTGTGTATCTCTATGAGAACAAGCAAGTGATGCAACCAGGCCAAGTTACAGGTCAGATTATTGCTAGAATGATACATTTAATGCTATACTGCGAAACATTCCAGGCAAAGCGATAACATCTCCAAGTGGCATACCCTCGACCAGAAAAGTTACACAGTCCACCTTTAGTCATGTAGAAAGAACCAAGCACATATTTTTTGTTTATTAATGTATTTATTTATTTATGTCTACTTTTCATACCGTGACTTTGAAAAGGAAAAAGATAATATGAAAAATAGATATCAAATCTAATATTTAACCAGTTTTATCTAGTTTAAAATTTAAAGTTAAGCCTATTTCTTCTGCTCTAGTTGTCCCTTTACAAGTAGTTTTACATAGACTTAAAATCCAAAAAGCCTTGTGCTGCACGAATTCTACTTTGGAAAACATACTTGTACTTTGTTTTACTCACCATTTTCTCTTTGCACTTTCAAACTTCAGTGAGATTTGAGAATTAAAGACTTCGCCTATTAGCATGCCTTTAAACTTTGCATAACAATCCCATCGCTGCGTCCTGATCCTGTCCCAAAACCATTTATATGCGCTAACAACCCTCACCATCTCCCCCTCGCTCTCTCCTCCGTGTCCACCGACGAGATTCAGCCCAGTCAGAATTAAAGACCCGGTTGCCATTTTGTTTTTTCAATATAATTCATCTTTTTAAGGCAGAGCTGTCAAACCTAACCTTTGTATGACAGAACAAACCACAAAAACCTACCAGGGACCTCCAAACAGCTCATAGGAGGAATATAAAAACACACTGGAAACTACAGGCCTCTTCTGTTGCCCCGGGTTACGACAATTTCAGTCAACTTTTCTTCCCTCAAGCCCTCATTAAAATCGAATTTATTTGAAATTTAGAGAGTTTGGAAGTGACTGGTTTGGCCTGGGACATTTGAGGTGCAACCCACACAGCCCACAGTGAGAACCACAGTTGTTCTGCAGTGGAGCGTTATTCTTAGCCTAAGAGCAAAACACGACTGAAGTGATGGGAACTATACCTTCACTCAAGAAATTATCTGTCTGTCAATTCACACTATTTCTGGTTATTTCAGAAAGATGCTGTATGTTGTTTCCACTCAGTTAAATCCAACTACTAAGGCATGAAGTATGAAGTAGTATTGTGAATCGTATCGAGTAAGTAGTTGAAGTTTTTGTTACTTGGGAGGTTGAAGTAGAACAGTAGTTCAGTTGGTAGAGCGTTTCCCCACTGCTCCGAAGGCTGGCGGTTCGAATCCCGCTCTCGACATAAACATCACTGGTTGAGCGGTCAGATCCACTGACCCATAGGTTGGCGGTGCGAGTCCAGCCTTGCCTTGCCTTGGGCAAGACACTTAACCCACCTCGCCCTCCGTGTCTGCGTATACTGGTGTATGTGCGTGAATGGGTGAGTGGTTCCTTGATGTAAAGTGCTTTGAGAGTCTTGAAGGTGGAAAAGCGCTATATAAAAATGTGACCATTAACCAGGGATAATGCTGTGCTTTGAGTGCAGTAAAGTTGTATTTTTAGCTCCCTTTTCCTACATTTACAACACTTTCCAGTGGTGTTGTTCTGTTGCTATGAACAATTATTATCATTTATTGTATTTTATTTATTTATTTATTTATTTTACAATTTTAAGTTTTTTTGCAAATCTTATTTACTCTTCTGGATAAGTTAGAAAATCCATTTTAACTTCTGTTATGGAAATCTTTACTTATAGTGTTTTACCTAATTTGCACTTTGTCACATAGACTGGGTGCTGGTGTGCAGACCTCTTAGTCCCAGTTTCTTAACTCTTAGTTCAGTTACATCTTATCCATTTGACCTTAAGGCTGTGTGCTGTGTCCACTGTCTGACCAGCTGTTTATCTTATGTCCCAAGAAGTGTTTTAGCCTTGTGCTCCTTTAACGGGTCTAAACTGGTTTTCTGGTTCATGTAATTCTTATCTGTGTGGTATAAACATGCTGCATGTACTGACACTGACACAGCTTAGGGCCAGTGTCAGTACATGCAGCGTGCTCTTTACAATTGTGCACAGTTGCTTTAATAAGTCAGACTCTTTGAT
>JACM01013261.1:0-10707 GCA_000787095.1 Periophthalmodon schlosseri | reverse complement strand
GTAAAAGTATGCTGCTAAAAAAGTACATTTTCTTTTAAGAAATAAGTAATTGTAACTACTATTCACCTGTTTTTGCTGTTTGAATCATGTTATTCACTCATTGCTCCCTTTAATATTAATTTTATGATGATTATTTGTGATTATTTATGTTGTGATTTGTTGTATTGTGATTTTAATGTCTTTCTTATTCTGTAAAGCACTTTGAATTACCTTGTGTACGAATTGTGCTATACAAATAAACCTGCCTTGCCTTGCCTAAATTCTCAGCAAAACAAATAAATAAATTGAAAATAATAAACACTGCAGATACAAGCGGCTGAAGTGAGTTTCCTGAGCAGGGCGGCTGGGCGCTGCCTTAGAGATAAGGGAGCTCAGTCACACGGGAGGAGCTCGGAGTAAAGCTGCTGCTTTTCCATGTGGAGTCAGGTCAGATCTGGTCCACTGCTCCTGAGACAAAGGATTTGGGTGTTTTGATAACTGGGTGGAGCTCATGGGCCCAACCCAGATGTTTTAATACGTTTTTAAACCCAGATGTTTAAAAACGTAGCACAGGGAGAACATAACACTCCACTCAGAGAGATCAGGAGTCTAACCCACAACCTCTTTAGACTGAGATCAGGAGACAGGCTAACCACTCTGCCACAGTAGTCTGACCTGAAGACATAGTCGTGGCTGTCGATCTCCACTCCCTTCTTGGACCTCCAGAGCACTCCTCCGTTGGCGACCGCAGCACAGCTGATGCAGTCTCTGCCTGGTTTAGGCAGCAGCAGAGGCTCCTTGGGCTTCTGGACCAGGCTCAGACCGGCCATCACATCTGAGAGAGACATTTTTATTGGCACATTTATTCTGCAGTTCTTTAGCTGTCATTGTGTCCTCTTGGAGAACTCACTGTCCAAAACATTTCTCCTTTATCTCTGGACATTTAATCTAGACTGAAAATTTTAAATCGCAATCCTCATTCACAAAGTAAAACCATTTCTTGGGCTTCATATTTATTTTGAGCAAGTGATAGAACTAAAAATGAAAGAAAACAGCTGCTAAAAGAGGACACAGTGAGCTAACGATGGCTAATGCTAACTGTCTATGATCAGTGTGAATCGCAGTTAGACCCACATGTGTGTAAACATACGGCGTTATCGTTCTGACTTGTCCTCTCAGTTAAAGGCCTTTGTGGAACCAGAGTAGAGCAGGACTGGAGCAGGACTGGTGCAGGATTGGAGCAGGACTGGAGCCAGAGTATACCAGGACTAGACCAGGACTAGACCAGGACTAGACCAGGACTAGACCAGGACTAGACCAGGACTAGACCAGGACTAGACCAGGACTAGACCAGGACTAGACCATGTCTAGAGCAGGACTGACCTTGGTGGCTGTAGTCCATGAAGCCGAAGGGGTTGTTGAAGTGTGATAGTCTGTTCCACTCGCTCATGCTGATGCTGCCGTTGTACACGTACATTCGAATGTTTGGGATGAACTTGTCCCTCAGCTCCGGCTCCGACTGGATCCTCCTCCACAGACTGCTGTCACATTTCTGCACACAAGATCACACTGCATTTTTACTCTTTTGGGCATGTTGTTTTGGACACTCTAGCCCAGTGTCTCTCAAACTTTTCACACCAAGTACCACCAAAGCAAAGATTTGGCTTACCGAGTACCACCAGATCTAAACCAGGTCTATAACAGGACTACTCCAGGTCTAATCTAGAGCTAAACCAGATCTAAAAGTGGACAGCATCACTGGTACTGTAGTTTTAAGCAAGAAATTATACAAAAGAGGACAAACGTGGATATAATGAAGTCTAAATGAGGCAAAACCACAAAGCGAAGAGCTGTCTATGTACCGCCTGAAGGACCTTGCGTACCACAGTTTGAGAAACACTGCTCTTGGCTGTCTGTATCACTCAGTATACTTTGCGTATGGGCGACTAAATTTTTATAAAGTTGAATACGCTTCAGGGCTCATCCAAGTAGCTTTTTCAGTTCTGGCAGGGCACTGGGAGTCACGGCCTTATTCTGACTGAACACACTCTAGTTGCACCAATAACAGTGATTACCGTCTGAGCTGTCACCTCACCTGCTGCATCGTGCCTAGGGCCAGGCTAAATAAACTACTGCACATCACATCATTTTCTTGAAATGTTGTTTACATTTCTGTGAACCACGCGGCACTCCTCCTTTATCCTATTCATTATAATTTGTTTACTTTGGCATCATTTCATTTGGAAAACACGGAATCATGATCTGTGTTCACTATACTCATTATATCTGTGTTTAGTGTACTCCAGTGGTGGATGAAGTACTCAATTTTGTTACTTAAGTAAAAGTACAGACACGGAGGTAAAAAGTTACTCAAGTAAAAGTACTTAAGTCCCTGTTAAAAAATGTACTTCAAGAATTAAAAAAAGTATTTCACACAAGTGTTAATGTGTTAAAGTGTAAATGTAGTGATATTGATTCAAAATGATACATATTTTGTTCAACAGAAACAATACAAATCAATGTCTTAATTTTTCTTATGAATTTTGTGTATTTGTTTGCTCAAAGCAGAAGCTTGAACTCAAAAACTTTAGTCAAGATGTTACCACGAACATGGTAAAAATAACCCCTCAAATCATATGAAAAGTTCGTTTTACTTTTCAGTCCAGTTCAAAAATGTAGTGGAGTAAAAGTAAAAAGTATCCACTGTAAAATGTACTTAAGTAAAGTACAGATACCTAAAAATTCTACTCAAGGATAGTACTTTCCTACTTGTACTTTGGTACCTTCCACCACTGCTGTACTCATTATATCTGTCTTTACTCAAACCATACAAATCTTGTATCTCATTGAATTAAAGAAAAGTAACCTTTCTTTCTGTACTGGATTATGGAGATATAAAACACAGGCAGACTTCAGCCTCGACTCGAAAACTTTAGATACTTTCTCTCTTTCACTCAGCCCTTCGTTTCATAACAGCTGATGAGTTACAAACCATCACTGTTCACTCAATGAAAAAGTAGGTCGGCCATCGCTATGTGTCAGACGAGAACAACACTGTGTAAAATGTATTTATAAGGAGCCAAGACAATAGACTATCTGAATAGCTCACTTATTGTTGAACTTTGATACGGGAACTTTTAGTACAAGATCTCATGATGGTCTACGTCTAAAAACTGGCCGCACTAGAACTGAAATGGGAGAAAAAGCTTTTGGTTATTCTGCTTCCCAAAAATGGAACACAATTCAAGGACAAGCAAAACTGGATGCACTGGCGCCACTGCAGCACTTTAATAATCTGGTGATAAACATTTATACTCACACCTGCTCCTGTTTTTAATGTTTGAAATGGACCTATGTAGTATTTTGTATTTGTTTAAAGATGAATGAAAATGAAATTGCAGACTAGAGGTAGACAAATGTATATGGTGTATATATAGACAGACCTGTGTAGTCTTGTATGGGTCCCTGTCGGTCCTGTACTGATCGTCGAAGTCCCACTCAGGCAGTTTGCTGTAGTTCTCGTGGTGCAGGATGGGGATGGGGGTGAGGCCGGGTGGATCTGTCGTGGTGGGAGGAACCGTGGACCACTCAGAGCCCCACAACTGTGAGATGCCTCGAGGGACACTGCAGACAGAGAGAGAAAGAGTATGTTTTTTACTGTCTTAAAAACGTGAAAAAACAGAAGTATAGTTCATTTTTAAGAGGTTTTTTTTTTTTGTTTGTTTTTTTTTACTTCTATGGGGCATTAACCGCTAACGCTTCAAATATTTAGATGCTCCCCTCGCTAAGTCACTCCCCCTTCAGAGCTTTATCACAACGCAATCAGATGCATCCCACTAATGAAACTACTGCACATCACATCAGGTTTGTGAAGTTGTTGTGCACAGTTTTGTGTCATGTTTTTGTATATTTATGGAGAATTGCCTTGTGGGAGCATGGATGATGTAAGCTTGTGGGCGGAGCCTTGGACAGAATCTTACTGTTAACCATACGAAGGGCTTGAATAGTGGGCCTATCCACATGAAACAAAAACTGGGGCAAAGTTCAGCTTCTTCTCTGTCAGTGTAAATAAACAAAAGTGGAACTATTTTTTCATAATAGCTTCAGAAAGTGGTGCCATTATTCAACCCCAAAGACAAGATTATTGTCATTTGAAAACTTTAAGCCATAAGATTAATATGACAAGTTCGTGCAGCCAATCCCAAACAAATAATGAGAAGGTTCAACATTTATGGATCAAGAGTTAGGAGATTTCTTTCAGTAACTGTGAATCTCCCATAGTTACATAGGCCCCGGCAAAATGTCACAATTTTCAAACCATCAGGTACTATGTTCACTAAAACTCATGGGAAAGAACTGCATTAGCCTGTGCCAGACAGTTGTTTCTGTGCCATGGTGCAATATCACAGTGGGCGTGGCCAACAGTCCAAAATGAAACATGTTCCTGTCTCATGGTTCAAGCCCTTAAAGCCCAAAATGATGAATGATGGTTTGTGTCATGTCCTTGTCTTCATGGACATAAAAAAAAACCTGTGCATATGACAGATTTGACCACTGCATTCACTGAAACATAGTTACCATCATATTTTAAGATTTTACAAAAAAAAAGAAAAAAAAAGCCTAGTTTTCTAGTTTTTAATTTTTGATTAAGTTTATAATTTTACTTCCTGGTTGGACACGGGCAGCAGATGTGCCGTGTGGCATAGATTTAATAACTTAACTGTTACCTAGCAACCCTAATGTTAAAATGGGCCAGTGCTTTTCTAAATTACACAATACTTCTGATTTGACAAATACATGACAACGCCTTTATTTTCTGGAATTGTTTAAACCATTTAAAATGCCTTCCTCGTATTTCATTGTCTTTTCACCCTGGATACTTTACAGCTGATGTCATCAGTGGTTCCTGGGGGTGTGATGCTAGCTTGAGGCTCTGCTCTGTTTAGACTTGGATTTAGATTGATCCACATGTGTTTGAGTGATCTTATACTGTTCTGTCTCTGAGGGTCTTATATCACGCAGCTTTAAGTCTTGTTACCTCCTCAAAAACATACCTGGAGTTGTGTTTTGTTTCATTCGCACATGTTTGAGTAACTCTTTATTATTAGTCTCTCTGCATCTCCAAAGCTCAAAATGCTCTGTTCCACCTTGTGATGTCACGAAGGGGTAGTTTTCAGCTATTATCTTTTGTTTAGTAGAGCTTGGAAATTCCAGGACTGAAATTATCCAAATGATTCTAGTGAAGGTGTATAGAGTTTAAAAAAAACATTGGAGCACTTCCTGTATAACCACATGACATCACAAGGTGGAACAGAGTATTTTTCTGTTTGAGAGAAGAACACAGCCTAAATCTGCAGGGTTTGTGTGTTAAACATGTGTGAATGAAACAAAACACAACTCCGGGTCTGTTTGTATTATGTATTGTATTATATTATATTGTATTGTATTGTATTGTATTATATTTTAGTACTAAAACCCAGCACATGTAACGGCTTCATAGAAATGTTTGATGTTTTGAAGTAGCGGGTGTTACGTCAGAGCTGTGTAACTTTCTCTGAGGTAAGACGCTCTACTTTTGGATCCAGACAAAACTGTTGTTTTTTGCAAATCAATGTTTTATTAATTTTATTGCCTTTTTGTTAAACATGAAACCTTCTGAATCCGGACTGAGCCTCTGTCGTTGACGCAACACCCAGAACATAACGCAGAGTGATATTTATTCATTTATTTGGTTGCAATTAATCAAGAGGCGTGGACCAGTCACACTTAAAAACAACATTTGTCTCATGTTATATATTTTAATTGGATTAAAAATCTTGATGTAGCGTCACTCAGGGCCTTTCAAACTGGTTCCTCCACATACATAAACTGTGTTTCCACCCATATATTTCCACGGCTATTTCCAGAGAGACAAATCAGCTGCCTCCTTTCCCCGAGGTCACTCCCGCTAGCGTTAGCAACAGGTTTGATTGACACCGTTGCTAAGCGAGGGAAGGGCGTTCCACAGCCTGACTCTGGATTGGCTCTTTGGTTGTATGATAATTTGCTAAGCGAGGGAAGGGCGTTCCACAGCCTGACTCTGGATTGGCTCTTTGGTTGCTATGATAATTGCGGTCAGAATTCCAAATATGGAACTCTGCTGCAGATTGGTCCCTATAACTGCTCTAGCCTCGATGAGCTTCATTTGACTGGAGCCGAACGCTGTGGGTGACGTCACACTTACTCGGTCCACTTCTTTATACAGTCTGTGGTTCGAGCGCGTAACGGGGTGTTGGTTACCTGGTTACGGGAGCTGCCTGTCATAACACCGCTAATCCTGCAGAGGGCGCACCGTGCACAGTCTGTTTTGTTTGTCTTTGATAGAGACGCACTTTCTCTGTTATTTAGCCGTTTGCTGTACCATGGATCTATAATAAGAACTGGATAAGACACTCCCCCTTTGTTCCGGGGCGAGATCGACTAGTGGCCGCTCTGAGGTATTGCAGTTCCCGGGAGTTTGGGCCCAGGAAGAATTCTCCCACAACGCATTTATGTGAATTCAAACTGTGTTCGGCTGACAGGGCATCCGCAGCTTTCACAAAAGTTGGATTTTGTAGGAATTCTGTATTTTCACAACACGAACGTTTTAGAATGTTTAAATCCTCAAAGCACCTAAATTTTAGCTTGTAAGATTTAGCTTAGCCCCGCTCTGAGTCCGCGCTAGCTCCGCTCTAGCCGCCATCACGCTGATTGGTTAGAACTGATCACGCGGCGCACGTTTCTGATGTCACATGGCAGGAGGCACTAGCCCCTGTTGAGGAAGTAATGCGGAAGAGAAAATTATTTTTGGGCCCATGCGCCAATGAGCACAGGCCACTGAAAACGACACAACGCCATCTTGGGTTCCATATGTGCTGTTCACATTTGTGTCGTGTGACTCGTGTCCAAAACTTAGCATGTGGTTTAAACTGTATTAATGTTATAGATTTGTTTTGCTACAAGGCTTTGTCAAACTACTGCACTGAAGATGAAAAAGAACGACAGCTGCGACGTGTCCACAGCACTGGACCAGTATGAACTTTCCCTGAGTTACTGCTGAAGATTCGACAGAGCGCATCCGTGGGTGTCTCTGGGCCACAGACTGAGTGTGTATACATACATATATACGTATATACTCTGATTTTAGCTTGAACCTCGCGCATTACGTTAGTGCAGTGATGTTAGTTTAGCTGTGCTTCTCTGGAGGATTTTGGGCCAACAACAACCAGCATGATGGGATTACTCTGGTTTTGTCCATGACCTGTGTCCACTCCGGTCCAGTGCAGTGTAGTCTGACGTCACGTGGGTTTTTATATTCGCTACGTGAGTTTATGCGACTAAATGCGCTTTAATTGTTCTACGTTTAAATGAAAATCCACTTGAAGCTAATAAACTTTTATGAGAATTAAGGTTTCTAAATGTGATAGTTGGCGTTTCCACCTCCTGTTACTCATGCAAAGCTTCAAAATGATGGAAACGCAACTATACTGTTAATACTTTTACACAGTGAACACGTCTGTGGCCATTCTCATGTTATTATTGCTACTGTCGGCCGTAACCCATGTCACAACAAGAGCAAAACAGCAGCAAAACAACCGCAGTCTCAAATCAGCAGAGCCAGACTCCAAACCACAGACTGTGTAAATAAGTGAGGGAGTGTGACGTCACCCACGGCGTTCGGCTCCAGTCAAATGAAGCTCATCGAGGCCAGAGCAGTTATAGCGGCCAATTTGGAGCCGAGTTCCATGTTTGGAATTCCAGCTGGTTAGCAGGGAGCGAGCACTTAGCAACACTGTCAATCAAACTTGTTGCTAACGCTAGTGGAAAGAAGGCGCCTGATTTGTCTGTTATTAATGTTCATATTGTGATTTACGGACACAATAGAGAAAAAAAAATAACAGGATCATGTAGAGCAGGTTAATACGAACATTTAGAGACTGAAATGAGTCTGACAGCAGCAGTTACAGAGAGAGGGGCCACAGTTTTTCAATAGAAAGTGAACTGGAGCCAGAGTCTGTGGAGCCGGAAGTGCGTCAATGCTCGCTCCCTGTTTGGAACGTGGCGGCTAACAGGTTAGCTATGTCCATCCAGAACATTCACTTCCACTTGTCGGCATAGCAACCAGCTGTCGCATACAAATGTAGTTACATTAACAACAACACAAACAGTTACAAGAACAACAAAACTAAACTGAAGTAAACACATCATTACAATACATTATACAAGATAGGCTTGGTTTAAAACAGACCAACTAAAAGAACAGTTTTACAGGTGGTTAAAGCTGCACTGTGTAACATTCCGGTTGGGTATGTTTGCCACCTGCTTGTCAACATGTGTCTTATAAAGATTCCCGAGTCCTGATTTTTAAGTTTCTCAATATTTTTAGACAGTTTTATATGTGTATTTGTGTTTTGCACAAAGCCAGAACTTGGGGTTGTCAAAAGTATCAAAAATCAGATACTAATCGATACTTAAACTAGTATCGAAACTAGATATTCAGGTAGCAGGTATCAATACTAAAAAAGTCCCATTGATAGGACAGAAATGAACCTTTCCTGAATATGTTTAAAATGATGTTGAGCTGTATCTTTCACAAGTATAAGACACATAGACTAGTACACGCCCATGGACCACTATGGAACCTACTGGACACTGAGGGATTACACAGATATGAGACACATGGGAAGAGAAAACAAAGTACTACCATTTAATGTCCTTTTCAAAAATGTAGTGGAGCAGAAAGTACAGATACCTGCGCTCAAATCTAGTGTGTTATTTTAAAATTGACTTAAGTAAAGTACAGTACCTAAGATTATACTTAAAAACAGTACTTTTTCCTTTGTACTTCCCATGACTGCTTTAATGCTATTCAAAGTTCAGGTTTTTAATAACGATTTAAGTTTGTCGGACTCACCCAAACAACGTGAGTTCCGTCCAGGGGATGTAGAGGAAGGTAACCACGACAACGCTGCACAAAAGGACGGTAAAAGTTAAAACCTGCTTGGCCATGTCCCACTGTCTCTGTTGTCTCCGTGGTTCTGAGCATGGCACAGGGCGGAGGTGAAGAGAGAACAGGTGAGCGCGCACGAGGAGCGAGGGCGTGCGCGAGGAGGGAGGGGCGTGCACGAGGAAGAGCCATGTCTCACTGCTTCCTGTGTCTCTGCTGCTCTGAGCCCAGCACACAGCACAGTTGTGGGCAGGTGTGGGCAGGTGTGGGCAGGTGTGGGCAGGTGTGGGCAGGTGTGGGCAGGTGTGGACAGGTGAAGCAGGAGGAGGTGAGCGTGCACGAGGAAGAGCCATGTCTCACTGCTTCCTGTGTATCTGCTGCTCTGAGCCCAGCATTTAGAGCACAGAGAATTCAGTCCAGACCATTTTAACTGTTTTCTAAAAGAAAATAAAGATACTATGAGCAGGGTTACACGAGGACACTGGTTTAGTCTGGGTTTAGTTCGGGTTTGGTCCGGGTTTAGTCTTTGATGTAGCCCTGGTTTAGTCCTGGTTTAGTCCTGGTTCAGTCCTGGTTGAGTCCTTGGTTGAGTCCTGGTTCAATCCTGGTATTTTCTAAGGATAGACAGAAGCGCAGACCCTAGGTGAGGTGGAGAGCAGGGGGGGGGAGCGTGCACGAGGATCAGGAGCGTGCACGAGGAGCAGGAGCATGCACGAGGATGAGGAGTGAACTAGTTCTGATTTTCATGTTTTAGTAAAAATCAGGTAGAGGGTCTATAATGTTCCAGGGCTATTTAAGAGTGACCGGCTTGTCATGAATAAAACACACTGAACAGATCCGGTTGTGTGGTTCTTTACTTCAGACTTCCGAGTGTTTGTTCGGAGCGTTTGTTCGGAGCGTTTGTTCAGAGCGTTTGTTCAGAGTGTTTGCAGTCAGATTACAAACAATTTAACGACATTGTAATTAGCCTCTTTACTTTGTCAGTGCCATAACTGTGGTATGTTTTACATTGACATAAATGTCTCTGCCAACTGAACCTGAGCCAAGACTCACACTTGAATTGGAATCACAATCCGCTGATTAGTGAACAGAATGTAAAGCGTGCACGAGGACCAGGAGCGTGCACGAGGACCAGGAGCGCGCACGAGGACCAGGAGCGCGCACGAGGACCAGGAGCGTGCACGAGGAGCTGACAGGCAGTAAGGCTAGAACAAAACCAGAAAGATAGAACCTGATAGAACTGTAAGCAAATAATGGGTTGTGTTCACGACATCAGAGCATTAAAATCCCTCTAGTTTAACCTGAGCTGGAGACAGGCCAGAATTCTCAGGTGGAGTTTGATTTTTCGTAACTTATAAACATGAAAAACAGAACTAGTTCATTTTAAACGGTTTGCAGGGGTCCAAAGTTATTCCTCACTTACTTGAGCTACGGAGATGCAGACAGACTAATAATAAAGTGTTACTCAAACGTGTGAATGAAACGAAACACAACTCCAGGTGTGTTTTTGAGGAGGTGGCAACATTATAACACGGCTTAAAGCTCAGATTTTTGCGTAATTTAGGAGTTTAAAATATAGACTAAACATTGTGATCGTTGTGTGATTTTTGACCCAAACTTTAGGACATATAGTTTTTTATATCTTGGTTAAAGCCTTAAAAACAAACCTGACTTTTTCCAGTAGCAAACTTTTCCCCCATTGAGTATAATGTACAAATTGCATTAAAATAAAAATATCAGAGCACTGTGTCCTGTCTGCATCT
>JACM01068649.1:0-16672 GCA_000787095.1 Periophthalmodon schlosseri | reverse complement strand
TGGACGAGTCCGCCTCCGGGTCCCCTGTCTCTGCTTCCTTTTTGGAAGACGTGACGGTGGGACTGAGGAGATCCTAAAAGTATTCCTTCCACCGTCCGACAACATCCCTAGTCGAGGTCAGCAGCCCTCCACCCGCACTGTAAACAGTGTTGGTGAAGCACTGCCTCCCCTTCCTGAGGCGTCAGACGGTTTGCCAAAATCTCTTTGAGGCCTCCAAGAGAAACATAGTCCATAGTCTGATAGTCCTCTTTTTTTTCCAAGAGAAACATTTTTTTATGAATCTGAAAACGACTCATAACATATTATTGTGATATTTTCTGTATTTTTTTATTTTTGTTGTCGTTGCAGGAAAGCCCCTTTCTCCTCCCGGTTTCCCTGAACGATCAGAGGCGTGCTCATCTCAGTACACCAGTAACACCAGTATCTTCAGCCAGTATGCCATCGAGGTCAGAGGTCACTTAATAATCCACCATGACATTAGTGGAAATAGAGAGGTTGTTATTGGACCTGACTGTAGGTCTCACTAACCAGGATGAAGAGAAAATTTGAGTGATTGTAACACGCTGCGTTCATGTTCTAGACTTTGATGATGTCATAATTTCAGATGGAGGTCAGGGGCCTATATAACTCAATGGGAGATTCACTGCTTTTTGAATAAATCTCCAAACTTATGATCCTCAAATGTTGAACCTTCTCATTATTCATTTGGGATCAGCTCCACAAACTTGTCATATTAATCTTATGACTTAAAGTCCTTTCAACTGACAACATCGCGCCTTTGGGGTTGAATAATGGCACAACTTTCTGAAGTTATTGTGAACAAAATTATCTCACTTTTGTTTTTTTTATACTGACAGAGAAGACATTGAACTTTGTACCAGTTTTTGTTTCTGAACTGTCTCCAGCTCCGGTTAAACTAAGGTTAGATATAGTTTATTGATCCGTCGCGAGGGAAATTCATTCTCTGCATTTGACCCATCACTCAATGTGGCAACTATGGCAACCATCCTAATTTTTCATCATTCTGAAACCCATGGATTGAGAATACAAGGCAAAGCAAGTTTATTTGTATAGCACAATTCGTACACAAGGTAATTCAAAGGTATTCTGTAAACTTTACAGAATAAGAAAGACATCACAATACAACAAATCAAAACATAAACAAACACAAATAATCATCATAAAATTAACATTAAAGGAGCAAAGTGCAGAATAAAAACCTTTCAGTCATATGCACAGCTAAACAGAACTGTTTTAAGCCTGGATTTAAACATTGTCAAAGTAGAGGCCTGTCTCACATCTTCAGGAAGATTGTTCCAGGTTTTAGCTGCATAAAACTGAAACGCTGATTCCCCATGTTTAGTCCTGACTCTGGGCACCAGCAGGAGGCCGGTCCCTGAGGTCCTCAGAGTGTGAGATGGTTCATATGGCACTAACATGTCGGAGATGTACTTTGGTGCTGGGCCATGGAGAGACTTGTAACAAGCAGAGCTGCTTTAAAGTCTATTCTCTGAGCCGCAGGAGCCAGTGCAGAGACCTGAGCACAGGACTTATGTGTGAAGTACTTCCTGGTTCTATTCAGGACCCGAGCAGCAGTAGCAATAAGGTGTTTTTCAGACTCTCAGATGGGGCAGAGCCAGATTTCACTGTTGATTACATTGTACCATGAAATATCCAAAAGGTAAATTCAGAAATGTTGAACTGGATCATTTCTATTGTGACTAGACCCAAGAACTCACTATATTACAACACAAATCTGAACTATATTAATTTTATTAAAATGTAGCAGTAGTCATTTTAGTAATGATTGCTGGGTTTCAGTTGACATCACAACATTTTATTGACCAATAATATTTAATACAGGGTATTAAATATACATCAAACACCTAAAGAGGACCCTGAACCCTCGTATTGATCACAGGCTCCTGAAAATGTGTTGTTTAAATCAATTTTGTGTTTTTTCTTGAGTTTTCAGACTATCTTAAAACTTATTTGGCAGTGTTTGCTAATATGTGCATTGTGTCACAATGGTAGCTCCGAAACATTCCACCCAGCGTGATGTCACTGCAAAGTATAAATTTTGAGCTGAATGATAAAGAGATGCATCTTGTAGTTTAGATCTGAATGTTCAGGTTTGTGTTGTAGGTCCTGATCTCCAGCTGCTCCCTGTGCACCTCCTGTAGCGCTCTGGTTTATGACGAGGAGATCATGTCGGGATGGAGCGCAGACGACTCCAACCTCAACTCCACCTGCCCCTTCTGCTCCTGCCCCTTCCTCCCTCTGCTCAACGTCGAGATCCGAGACTTTAGGGGCTCCGGAAGGTACCAGACCAGGACTGGACCAGGACTTAAGCCAAGACTGGACCAGGAGTAAACCAGGAGTAAACCAGGACTGGACCGGGACTGAAGCAAGGACTGGAACAGGACTGGGTCGGAACTGAACTGGACTGGACCAGGACTAAACCAGGATTTATTCATGGTTGATTTTATTCATTTATTTTGTAAGTTTATCAAAGTGCAAGTGTCCATCCGTATATATATTTTTTTTATTCACTTCTCACATTGTGGTGATGGAGAGACATTTCAGTGGCATAGCAGAAACTGAAACATGGCTCTAACTAACAGAGCCACTGTACCTGATTTTTATTTAAAATGTGAACAACAGAACTAATTAATTTTAAACAGTTTATAGTGGTCCAAAGTTATTCCTCACTTACCTTTTGCCTTCAGAGCATCCTAATTATTCACCATGATGAGTTTATAAGGGCTTTTCACAACTTTCACAGACCAGAGCGGAATTTGTGTTAATGCCAACAACTAGCATGCTAACAGCACACTCTCTGATTCAGGACAGAAGGAGGACAGCACACAGCGGTCTCATTTTAAACCCAAGAGCTGCTTTTACAATAAATTTGTAGTGGGCCAAAATAAATAAAAGTACAGCCCCTTTTAAGTCCTGGTTTAGTCTTGGTTTAGTCCTGGTTTAGTCCTGGTTTGATTTTGGTGTAGTCCTGGTGTAGTCTTGGTTTTAACCTTTGATTGTGACAATTTTGATTGGTTTGCGTATTTATCACGCTGTGTTGTTAGGCTCTTCCTGAGGACCAGTGCAGATGACCCCAGCAGCCCCTCGTACTCCGCCTGCAGTGCACTGAACTCAGGCACAACGTCTCAGTCCACCCCGTGTCGCTCTGGAGCTCTGTCCTCCAGCTCCCCAGACCTCTCCTCCACTCCTGTCCCCGCAAAGATTCTGCCCAGGTAAACCAGGGAGACAGCGGTATAGGCTACAAAGGTATGAGCCAGGAATAAACTAGCACTGAACCAACACTAAACCAGGACTAAAGCAGGACTACACCAAGGACTAAATCAAGTCTAAAGCAGGTCTAGGATTAAAGTAGGTCTAAACTAAGAAGAAAGTGGCATCAGCTACAAGGGCTAACCAAAGTATGAACCAGGGCTAAACTAGCACTGACCCGAGATTAAAGCAGGTCTAAAGCAGGTCTAAAGTGGGTCTAAAGTAGGTCTAAACCAGGACTGAACCAGGACTGAACCAGGACTGAACCAGAACCATAACCACAGGATTTCACTAGGACTAACAAAGAACAAAAGAAGCTCTAAACTGAATTAGCACTAAACCAGAATGGAGACCAGGACACAAACCATGGCTAAACAAGGACTAAGCTAGAACTAAACCAGGACTAACTTGTTTTTCTCGTTCCAGAGCTGGCGTGTCTCCAAACATCGCAGTTCCCTCAGACAGACACCAGAGGACGCCGTCTCCCGGTCAGAGTTTAGCCCGAAGTGTGAGCGACTACAGTGACATCAGAGACACAAGGGTCCTTCCCCATGAACCGCACGACCTCCCCCTCTCCGAGAGCCTGCCCTAACAGACTGAACCAGGACTGATAAGAGACGGAACCAGGACTGAACCAGGACTGAACCAGGATTAAAACCAGACTGAACCCTTGCGTGTGTTAGGATGCTGTGGACTGGTCCCTGCACCGCCCTGAGCCGGTGACTGTGCCGTACCTCAGTCCTCTGGTTCTGTGGAAGGAGGTGGAGACTCTTCTGGAGAATGAGGGCGCGTCGTGCCTGAGTGAGCCGGCGCTGGTCGACCTTCACCCCATCCTCTTCTGGAACCTGCTGTGGTTCTTCAGGCGTCTGCAGCTGCCCTCACATCTGCCCGGCCTCGTACTGAGCTCAGAGCACTGCAACAGGGACGCGCCGGTGAGAAGCAGGGGGCAGATTCTAGGATGTGATGATGTCATACTCTCAGATGGGGGCAAAAGCCAGATTTCCCTATTGATACTTTGCAGCTGATGTCATCAACATTCCCTGGGGGTGTGATGCTAACTGTAGGCACTGCTCTGTCTGAGGTTTTGTTAGACTTTAACCTGAGTTTGTTTTTAGTTTTTTTTTTAACACAATCTGACTTAGTTGGAACTTCAAAAGGTGAGGTTATTTTTACTCTTAAACAAGTCCTTCTCAAAAACATTACAGTCCCAAACTAGCTAGCATTAGCCAACAATCTTTCAGTTAGTCACTCTCACTTTTTTGTTGAAAAATCCATTTTGTGTTTTTTCTTGAGTTTTCAGACACTCTCAAAACTTTTTTAGCAGTGTTTGCTAATGTATACATTGTCATTCCACCGTAGATATAAATGCAGAACACCCCCAGCGTGATGTCACTGCAAAGTATAAATTGCTGGATTTCAGATGACATCACACCATTCTACAGGCCAGTAACATTTAATACAGATGGGGGCAACTAAAATGGATATTGTTCAAATGCAGATTTTAGTTTACAGTGAGTACTTGGGTCTAGTCAGTCAGTCTGCTTTTTTCATGTTAATGTTGGTTAATCTGCTTGTTCCATTGTTTGATTTTCTAACAACTAAATCAATTTCAATTCAGTCAAGTTGAATTGAAATAGTGTCTAGAGACAGCTGTGCAAGGCTCATTAAAATAAGTGCTATGTGTGCACGTACTTGAGCTCTGTGCCGTGCTTTGGCCCCTCCTCTGTGCCTCAGTCCGGCCTGGTCTCTGATAGTCTGCTCTCACATAGGCCTGTCAACAAATTTTGAAGCACAATATATTGCTACAGAGATGCAGTATACTGCGATAAATGATAATATTGAAACTACTTTATGCCACTGACACAGTAACAATAATGCAAGATAATGCCAATAAACCAATTTTTAATTATACTGTATCATTAAAAGGCCTGAGCCGAAACAAATAAATAACAAATTGTACCAATGGTTAGCCACAGAAGTAACTTATTTAACCTTACAGCTCAAATGTTATTCTGTTAAAACGAACGCACCAAAGCCGTAGGGGCTCTCTGTGCTTGGGTTCCATTAGACTAAAGTGAGCGCCCCCTCATGGTAGTGGACTGATTGTGTTTTCTCCTGTTGTTTCTCTGCTTGTGTGAATCATGCAGGTTCCTCGGGAGCTTATGTCTGAGGACAGTAAACATGTCCTGGTCCAGGTCCTGTGGGACAATCTCAAATTGCACCAGGACCCTCTGCAGCCGCTCTACCTGCTCTGGAACAACTACAGTAAGACTCCTCTCTCCTCTTCTCTCTCCTATCATCTCCTCTCTCACTCTCCCCAGAATCCTCCTCCCTTTCCCCTCTCCCTCTCCCCAGACTCTACCTGCTCTGGAACAACTACAGTAAGACCTCCCTCTCCCCAAACTCTTCCTCCCTCTCCCCGGACTCCTCCTCCTCACCCGAGACGACTCCTCCCTCCCTACCTCTTAACATGTGTTTAATGTTGTTCTCAGACTTGGGGTACCCGAGTGCGCGGCCAGTCCCAGAGCAGCAGAGGTCCTTCAGTGAGGAGGTTCTGAGAGGAATCATCCGGAACATCCAGAAAAATGACCTCAACAGACCCATAAATCAACTCCTGCATCTGCTCGGGCTGACTATGGGAGTTCACAGGCAGAGGTGAGCCAGGACAGAGCCAGGACTAAAGCAGGACTAAAGCAGGACTGGACCAGGACTGAACAAATATCTTTATGTTGTTTTTCAGGAGTGTGTACCGAGACCTCCTGTTCCTGTCTCTTGTGGCTCTGGGCAGAGAAAACATTGATATTGGTTAGTCCACACCTCCACAACAATAAAATATACCATTTATAATTTATTGATACTTTGCAGTTGATGTCATCTAACTGTTGGCACTGCTCTGTCTGAAGCTCTGTTACTCAAGTTAGACTTTAATCTGAGCTTTGTTTTAATGTAGTCTGACTAGAAAGAACTGGCTTAGCTCTAAACAAAAAACAACAGGTGAGCTGATTTGTGCTGTTAAACAAGTCCCTCTCAAATAACATTCCAGTTATAAGCTAGCTAGCATTAGCAGACAGTTTTTCAGTTAGTCACTCTCACTCTTTTATTGAATATCAAACACCTAAACAGGACCATGAACGTATTAATCATAGGCTCCTATAGAACTACGTAGAACCCCCCAGCGTGATGTTACTGCAAAGTATCAATATTAAACATTATTCAAACTCCTTTGGACATGTAAAAGTGATTCAAGAAAGTGCAGACAGTGCAAGACAGCATTTATCTAGCTAAAAAAAAAATCTGGCATCAATTAGATTTGCGATTTATTTTTTAATATTAGGATTCAGTGCTTTAAACAACATTTTAAACAAGTCCAGGAGCAATCACTTTTAAGAGACGACTGAAATCTGAATTTAAACTAATCCAACAATCTCATGCATTTCATAACATGTCATGTTTGTAGAGGTCTAAACTACAGGGTTAGCAGCTTTTACACAGAATAAGACCCCATGGACACAGAGGGAGGGCATCTGACACACAGGGAGGGCATCTGACACACAGGGACATTTCAGAACAGGTTTGTAGTGGTTTAAACTACAGGGTTAAATTTTTTTTAGACACTTTGGAAAATAAGACAGGATTTTTATTGTTTGCAGTCTTTGCGACCATTCAAATAGCGATTTCAATTTTATTGAGATATATCTTGCATCCCAAGTAAGTAGTTCAAGTAGTTCAAATACTGAGACACTTTGAGGAAATTATAATTCCAGAAATTTTTGATGAAACGTTACTTCAGGTATGTTTATGATGAGGAACATGCTAACTTATGTAGATGCTAATCCTGCTGACGTGGAGTTTTCCATATTCTTGTATTTGACCTGTTTTCCTCCTTTTAGACGCGTTTGATCGGGAGTACAGATTGGCCTATGATCGCCTAAGCCCCGCCTCCCTCAAACTGACTCAGAGCTGCGACAGACCGCCCCCTGCTGGAGTTGTGGAGTGTAGGCGGCGCTTCGGAGAGCCCTACCTATAACCACCACGCCTACATCCCCGCTCCTACACTGCAAAATCATCCTCGGAAGTCAAATTACAGGAATTCAGAGGATTCATCTTTTATTGGACACCACCCACCTCCTGGTTCCGGAAGTAGTCTCATTCATTTTTCCCATAGGCTTTGGCCACAAGACCTATATTTTCCTTTAAAGAGGGGATACTACACTTCTATTAAATGCTAACATAACATATTTAGATCACAATGTGACCTTTTATTGTTTTGAAAATGCTATATTCACCCAAAACGATGTATTAACTGTCACTCCCCCTTCAGTGTGACATCTCAACACAATCAGCTGCATTCTGCTAATGAAACTACTGCACATCACATCAGATTTGTCAAGTGCATTGTTTTATATCATGCTTTTGTATATTCATAGAAAATTGTTGAGCATGGGTGACGTAGGCTCGTACTGCTAACCATGAGGGTTCGAATAGCACCTGGGAGAGATCGCTAGTTTACTCAAACATGCACGGATCACATCTAAAACCTCTTCAGGCATGTTTTGATGAGGGAACAATGTTACAACATGGTAGAAAGCTCCAAGAAGTCAGATTTTGCATAATACCCCCTCTTTAAAATCTCTTTCTGAAACTATAAACCGCCAAGTTATTAAAACATTTTCAGAATCTTGTGTTTAGTATTTAGTTTAGTATATTAGTTAGCACATAGCTGGTAAGCCTCCATCTCGTCTTCAAACTCTTATATTTGAATTTTTCCAAAAGTTTGTGGGAAAAATAAATGAGAAATTTACTTCCAAACCAGAGCAGACTTTACAGTGGGCGGGACTGTTGAGCTCCATTATTACTTAGTTTTAAATGCTGACGTGTCCATGAGTGAGACACTTTGGGACTTGCCTGGTGGTGGTGTGACTGTGATGCGTTGGTTTGAGAGGTGAACTAAAGTTTTTGAGTCTTTTGAAGGGCACTAAATACAGTAAATCTGATGCATTCAGTATTATTACATTAACCTAAATAAGCCAAAGCTTCTCTGTAAACTGCAGAAGGGAATATAGATTAGTTCAAATCATTAATCAATATTAATTAACAATATTAATCTTAAATTTACTTGCCATGACTACTTCGGGACTATGTATTCAGTTTCTTTCCTGGATATTCACAATGTTCTAAAATCATAGGCTACTGTGCTTGAATTAAGAGGACTTAAAGGGCTTGTACCAGATTTTTTTCATCATATATTTGAGCAAAATATGCCTTGTCCCAGTAGAGATATATTGTATAAGCAGCTCTTGAGGTCAAAATAAGTCCACTGTGTACTGTCTATATCTAATTATAAAGCATTTAATTGTCAGGAAATCAGGGAGTGTACTGTTAGCATGCTACTTGTTGTTAACATTACCGTCATGGCAAGACTTTGCTCTGGTCTCTGAGAGCTGTGAAAAGTGCTTATAAACTCGTGGCAACACTTGTGGTGAATAATTAGGATGCTCAGAATTCATAAGGTAAATGAGGAATAACTTTGGACCATTGCAAACTGTTTAAAATGAACTAGTTCTGTTTGTCACGGTAAAAGGTAGAGCACTTTTAACTTAAGAGCAACATTTTTTTTCTCCACACAATAAAGCTTGTAATAACGGCAGCTTCAGATTGGTCAAACAGTGTTTTTAGAGGCCCTTTCTACTGTACAGCAAGCCTGGAACAATTATTTATTTATATATTTATTTTTAGAGAATTAACTTAAAAATTTAAAATTGAAAACAGTCCATGACAGCTGCTATCTTTTCTTCAGGACTTTAGTTCAGATGCCCTTCTGCTCTTGGCAGAACAATAAATGAGCTTTTGATTTGCTTGAGAAGTGTTATTTGCAGTGTTGTTCGTGGTCTCTGGAGGACTTCACATCGCCTCTTTAAAGTCCAATGAACAGACGCCATGTTGTTTTTTTCTGTGACATAAATAACGTTTAAATTGGACTGGAATATTTTGAGCCCGGGTTCATGTTTTTAAAATGTTTGTAAAAATTTTGATTAAATGTCTGTAAATAAATATATAATAATCAAAAATAACATGTAGATTCATTTTGGACTAAACTGGAACTAAACCAGGACTAAAGAAGGCCAGACCAGGACTAAACCAAGTCTAGAGCAGGACTAAACCAAGACTAGAGCAAGACTAAACCAAGTCTAGACCAGGACTAAACCAAGTCTAGACCAGGACTAAACCAAGTCTAGACCAGGACTAAACCAAGTCTAGACCAGGACTAAACCAAGTCTAGACCAGGACTAAACCAAGTCTAGACCAGGACTAAACCAAGTCTAGACCAGGACTAAACCAAGTCTAGACCAGGACTAAACCAAGTCTAGACCAGGACTAAACCAAGTCTAGACCAGGACTAAACCAAGTCTAGACCAGGACTAAACAAAGACTAGCGCAAGACTAAACCAAGTCTAGACCAGGACTAAACCAAGTCTAGACCAGGACTAAACCAAGTCTAGACCAGGACTAAACAAAGACTAGCGCAAGACTAAACCAAGTCTAGACCAGGACTAAACCAAGTCTAGACCAGGACTAAACCAAGTTTACATAAACTGAGCTCAAAGTTCAGTCTAACCAGGACAACACACCCTAATCCTGGTTAGACCTCATTTAAATTATTCTAGTTTAGTCCTGGTTTTACTTTAGGCCTAGTTTAGACCTACAGTAGTTGACCAGTTTAGTCCTGGTTTAGTTTTGCTTAAGACCTGGTTTAATTCTGGTTCAGAAGTGGTTTTCAAAGTTGTTTTAGTCCTGTTTTAGACCTTGTTTAGTTCTGGTCGTTGTTTAGACTGGGTTTAGACCTCACACAATTAGGTGCTTTACTGCCAAAATAACACCCTTGAAAACATGCACACTTTCTGTGACTGGGCTCGCCTCTCCACAGATTTGACCTGTTACTTGGGGTGGCGGCATCACCTAGTTTTCCTCGTCAAATTTTATACCATACTATGGAACATTGTGGGCATAGTAATAGCATCGTGGAGACAAGCAGGTGGCGGACCTCTCCAGAAATGTTACAGAGTGCGCCTTTAATTTCTAGTTTTAGTCCTGGTTTAAGTCCTTTTAAATACGTGACAACACACACAAGCACGTTCTAACTTTTGTCTCTCGTGTAACGTAACGATTTCAACAAAGTACTAATCCACTTACTAATCATGGATCTATTAAAATAACTAGTTACTAGTATTTGGGAAGGAATGTCAAAAAAACGTCCGTTACCATGGAAACCCGCCATGTTTGTGGCTGTAGTAAAATATATTAGCCAAAACCACGTTAAAGTGTCAGAATACTTTTGAATGAACGCTACGTTTAGTATTTTAGCATCTTAAAATCTCACTGAATATTCTATGACGTGGGACTGTGACGTCATACATCATGTCCATTTTTACCCTTTATGTGATTTTCTTGCTTTATTTATATTTATGCCAAAATCTCCGATCAAGAACATTCTCAAATAACTAAAATATACTTAATAAATAATAATGTATAGTAATAAATAATCCCATCCCTGGCGGCCGCGCGGAGCAGCTCTACCGTTGGTTTAATACTGTAACAGGCTGTGCTTTTAAAGGTGTGTTTCACGTTTTAAAGGGCAGAAAAACGCCCCCGGACCATAGACTATTCAGACTGTGTAGACTGTATATATCCAGACTGTGTAGACTGTATATATCCAGACTGTGCCCCGGACTGAGAGGTGAGACCAGGAAGCATCTCAACTCGCGTGAGTATCGTCCACAGGGTTTAGGGTCGAAACGAATTATTCAAAATGAAATAAGCACCAGCTAGACGTTCATTTAAGTATTCAAGCAGACCTGGTTTAGACGCGGTTTAGACCCGGTTTAGACCCGGTTTAGACCCGGTTTAGACCTCTTGACAAATCCTGGTTTAGTCCTAAATTTGGCCACGGTTAATAATACAATAATACAACAGTCAGTGTTTCCTACAAGTTTATACTGAGACGGTGGCATAAGACATCCACATTTGAATCATTTTATTCAATATAATGTATGGAGAATAAATGTGACTTTTTGGATCTACTGATATAAATATGCTAAATAAATATAGTTACGTCTAGGCTTTATGTTTAAGACAATACTAAAGGCATAAAGTATAATATGTTTTACCAGTTTTTTGTTCAGATTAATTTTAAGACTATGGGGGGCCACCATAGTCTCCTCTGCTATTGGGAAATACTGCAAGATTATTGATTGATGTTGTATTAACTGAGGTTTTTTTAAAATGTATGAAATAAACTTTGACGTGGTTTAGTTCTGATTAAAGTTTGCCATCTAGAGATGACGACTCATTTCTCAAAATTATAACAGTTAATGATGTTTAAGTTGATTCAGATTTTGTTTAGTGACTTGCCTAGTTTTCCCAAGGTTGACAATGTTGGTGAAGTTTCTGAATTGACTTCTCGGGTGGACGTTGAACATCAGAGGTAATATAACTGTATAACTGTTACCTAGGGGTCAAAGCTCATCTAACAACCAACAACAGCAACTGACTAGTGCTGGGCACAAAATGGATTCAATCGGTTAATCAAATCTGAAGTTCAACTTGATTTGTTTGGAAGAAAATCAATTTTTATTTTCCTCACTTTCTTCCATTGGAAATTGCATTGAAAATGCAAGAAAGCTGCTCACGTTACAGGGAGCAGAGTGTAGCACAGAGCACAGGGCAGCGCTGATGGCTTTGAAATCAGTGACGCCAATATAAAGTGTTGGAGCTGCATGTTTAATGCAATAGTTTGTTTTATCTCATTCACAACAGATTTCCCCAAATGGTCAGTGGGTTAAATATGATCACTTTTGAATACAATCTTTTTAGTTTTGACAGTTTTCTGTAGTTTGCAAAACATTTTTAGTGGAGGAAAAAAAAATCCAAAAAACACATTTTTGGAGAAAAAAAATGACAATGTTATTTTTAGACTGAATTGCCCAGCCCTATATTTGACTAATAAAATATATGACAACACCTTTATTTTCTTAAAGTTTTTATTTTGTTTTAGACCATCCTCCAAATATTTTGTAGTTTGGTTGTGGTTTCATCATTCATTGACTGACCTAGTCTACAGTTTAGTCCCTGTTCAAATGATTACTGTTTGGTTTTTAGACCTAATGTGATCCGGTGGTTCCCAAAGTCATATTTCAGGTGATGGTGTGAGCTTTGTGTGACTAAACATGCTCTGTGGTTTTCCTCAGGTCCATGATGAGTGATTCTGTGAAGGAGCCACCTCCAGGGGGCAGCACTGATCCAGGGTGAGTGCACTGTTTAAATGAACCTTTCATTAATCAGTGAACCAGCAGAAGCTTAAGGTCATGTGTGAATGTTTTTCAGGTCCAAACCCGAAGTTCTGTCCTTAAAGAGTAACCGCTCCAAAAGTCTTCCTCCAGAGTTTAAAGAACCAGGACCAGAGACTGAGTAAGACCATAGCACCTTCTCATCAGAGTTCAGAGCTTTAGTCCCTCTCACAGTTGGGGCGGGGGAGTAGACAGACATTCTTTGTTATGATCTATAACAGTAAAGATCAAAATTATTATACAACTATCACGGTTCGTACAGTCATGGAAAACCAGGAAAAGTTATGGAACATTAAAATCCCTTTTGAAAATTTAGAAAAGATCTGAGTTAAAAAAACCCCCAAAACAAAACACAAAAAAAACCAAACAGTCAGTTTAAATCAAAAGATAAATCGAAGACTGCTGCTTGTCTTATTATTCCGAAAATGTTAGCTTTGCAGCCATGCGACACGCTCCGCCCGTGGCTAGTGGCCCATAGCTCACTGTTTTCTGCACACACAGTCATATGTGCGGCCCCCAGGTAGAGCCGAGCCTGAGGTCACTGACGCACAGGCCGCACTCGACTCGCGAGGAGTGTCGACAGGTGCCTAAGCCGTGAACCAGGGACCAGGAGCGCACAAGGAACATCACGCAATGCCGGACACTGGGATTAAGCATTGCTGTGTTATTACTGAGAACGAAGGCCAGACTGCTTCAACCAGACCCGTGCAACCCACAGCTGTAAGCACACACGGCCGGATAAACTCTTGTGCAGCATTCAAGCTTTTTTTGGAGGATTGAAGGACTAATAATGAATCATGTGTAGTAGATTATTGACACATGATGTTTACTTTACGGAGTTAACGGCTGCGTGCGCCTGCTTCACAATGGTAAGCACTAGCCTATATATTCAACCATTCACACTTGGGTGTTAAACGAGGACTGTATTGCGTGTTTTAGTCGGGGATTCAATACGTTTTAGTAGCGTGTCTCATTCACTATGGCCGATTCTGCATGATTATGCTAAAGCTTCATTTGATTGGCACATTTTGCGCGAGAAGGGTCTGTGAACAAAACAGCGCTCTGAAGCCAGAGAGACCACTGCAAGGACCGGCCGCTCAACAGCTCAAACCACCGCTCACAACCAAGACTGAAACCACCGCTCACAGACTCAAACCATCGCTCACAGACTCAAACCATCGCTCAGAGACTGAAACCATCACTCACAGAGTCAAACCATCGCTCACAGACACAAACCATCGCTCACAGACACAAACCATCGTTCACAGAGTCAAACCACTGCTCACAACCACTCACAGTCTTGGAGCATCACAGGTTTGGCGCACCACTCACAAAGCTCTCAGACAATCTGACCACTGCTCAAGATCTTTCCAAAGTCATGAAGAGTCATGAAAATAAATTCAGTTGATAACATAATGTCCAAGAGACCTAATCTTCTTCCTCAGATCACGACAGCATTGTCTGACCTGTCTTGTAAAATGCCCTGGTCTACTTTGAGGAAACAGACCTTTCAGGCTCTGTGACTGGATGAGCTACCGTGTGCACTGCTCCAGTTGAAAGAAATCCCGCTGGAGTGCACGTAGCAGCACCTCGCAGAGGTGGTAAATTTGTGCACCTATTCGGTGGGCCACTTGCCGCTTATTACGTCCAGTGTGTAGGGACCTCACCTGTGGCCGATGTAGGCTTTTGCATTAAATACATTAATTGTTATGAATTAATGAATTATTCATTGGATTTATATAGCGCCTCTTATGACACCCAAAGCGCTTTACAGTGCAACTTTTACAGTGCAACTCACTCTTGGTTCACCTTTATTCCCTTAACTTATATAAGGGGAGTGGAAGGGGCTGTCCTCATACCTGAAGAAGGTCAGAAGGACCGAAACGTTGTGTGTGAATAAAGGGGAACCAAGAGTGAGACAGTGTGCGGGAGTCTTCTTAACCTTTCAAGTGCTTCTCCTCCGACGCACCTGTCGCCCAGTCAGGTGTGCAGAGTCTACACAGGAACGAGTCATAATATAACAAAGAAAAATAAAAACTTGGTGGAATGAACAGGGCCAAAACTGGCCAGGAGGGCCCCTACCTGTTCCCTATCCCTTAGAGCAGGGAGTTTGCTCTGAAAAAGGTTAAGTCTTGGACCTCATGTTTGGAAGTCCTGACTGTATGTTTTTCAAATTTATTTTGTTGTAAGTATTGTTCTCAAAGTTCTAGGGGGTGGAGCAAATTAAATTGTACAAAATGGCATCACTGAACAGTCAACTTAAAGTAGCTTCTTGTAATGTAAACGGTCTGCTCAGTCCGATTAAGTTGGGTAAAGTATTGAGAAGATGAAGAAAGAGGGGGTAGAGGCTCTATTCTTACAGAAGACACACATGACTGATAAAGAGCATGAAAAATTGAAGAGGAACGGTTATAACCAGGAATTTTCATCCTCATCCTCCTGTGTATATTGATATCCAATACAATTTGTTTTGAAATGCTAAAAACAATAAAGGATGGGGAAGGTTGATATATATTCTAGTGTTTGGTAGACTAGAGGGAGTATGACACTTATACTGCTCAACATTTATGTCCCTCCAGGCTCTGATTGGGGATTTTTAAGCACATCTTAGATTTGGTGACAACAGAGAGTGAAGGGGTGCTGGTTGGTGGAGGTGACCTTAACCAGAGGCTCAGCCCACTGCTCGACTCCTCTGGGAAAGCCCAACCAAAAAATACTATTGGTAAAAGAATTTCTAAATTATTGTCAGAAATCGGGATTTTAGAAATATGTAGGGAACTTAACCCATTTAAAAAAGATTATACCTATACCCATTCTTTGTATTCAAGGATTTATTATTATTTAATACACACACAGGATCGATACAGGGTAAAAAGTTGTCATATTGGAGTGATGGATTTGTCAGATCACTGTCCATTATTTTTAAAAATATGTATGGGCACTGAAAGGAAAACAACAGTGTGGAGACTGAACTCAAGCCTGCTCAGTGGTCAGATGAAAGAAATTGGGAGGGATATTTCTGAACATATTGAAGAAAATGATAATGGTGAGGTATCTCCACTTGTATTAAGGGACACATGCAAGGGTGTATTAAGGAAAGTTGAAGCCAAATCTGTGCACATGAAAAGGATGAAACAAGCTACACTGAAATCACTACAAACTGACCTGAGAAAATTGGAAAGGGTACACAAAAACAATGTTGACAGTAAAATTAATGATGAGATTAAAACAAAAAGGGCAGAAATTAACAAGATTTTATCACAAGAAATCTAGAAGAAAATGATCTACACCAAACAGAGAAATTATGAAGCTGGGAGTAAATCTGCAGCAAACATTAAGACGTTTATAAGATGTTTATAAGATGAAAGAAACAAAAACAAAACAAATTGTATGCAAAACAAAAGATATTCATAAGTTTTGTAGACTACTATACTAAGTTGTGTGCCCAAATAAAAAAATGACAATGAGTCCCAAATAGACAAATTTCTAGAGCAGTTACTTTTACCACAAATAACAGAGGAACAGAATAAGAGGTTAACATTTAGAATGTGGGAAAATGGTCCAAAAATGCATTGGGAGATAATTAAAAGAGCTGATGTGATGAGCTTTCAGCAGTTAAAAGATTTGAACGGTCTAGCTAATCAGGATTTTCACAGACACCTGCAGCTAAGGCATTATCTAAGGCAAGAAATAAAAAATGTGAATTTCGATTTATCTCAGACAGATATTCTGAAAATTGGCCTAGATGCTTCTAAATCAGAGTTAACTAGTAAAGTTATATCAAAATTGTACACAGCATTAGAGGATCTAAAAGTGTTCCTTCTTAAGGCCGAAATGCTATGGGTGACGTCACACTCACTCAGTCCAGTTATTACAGTCTATGAGTACAGGGTATCATTGTTTTGTTTGTCCCACAGAGAGGAGAGCGCAGAGGGCCCCAGAGGAGACTGTGAGCTGGACTCTGTTTTCCAGGTCTGTACCAGAACCTCTCTCCTCCTCTGCTTTGTCTAGGGGGACAGGGACTGACCTGCTCCTCT
>KN475669.1:34752-55594 GCA_000787095.1 Periophthalmodon schlosseri | reverse complement strand
GAAGCACAAAACTGTTATTGGTTAGTTTTTTAGTGTTGTTAGTGCTGTTAGTGTGTGATTATTTCATAGGAGCGAAGAGAAATTATGCAGCATCCGCATCTCCTGTAACAAAACAAGTTATTAAAGAAATCGCAGGTGCATAGTCATCAAGGATGGTGAGTCAAGCCAGTTTAGATTTGTGATCACTACCGGTTTTGATTAGGCCTTCATTTTGTTTTTAAGAGAGCTCATTAACATTTTGGGAATTTGTGGAAGAATTTGGTTTCTTCTTTCCAATTACAATTGAGGAAGGTTTTTTGGTACCAGCTGGACTTTCCTTATGACATGCATGTCATTAAACTCGCTGCAGTGATGAGGCAAAAACACAAAACAAATAAAACATTTTAAAAAAGAAATATAAAGAAATACAGAAATGTAGAAAATAAGTGGATCAGTTGAAACTGCATCCTGCCATTTTCTTGTTGACACTGTTTACAATGGTTGAACTGTTAAATACATATTTTCTGATGACGCACAATTTACACCATACAGTTTGACTGATCAGGTCCAAGGACACACAAATGTACAATTGACTTCTGCTGTCACACTCTGTACTTAACCATTTTCTTTTTCTTTTTTTTTTTCAATTTATTCAGGTTTTTTTTTCCTGTTTTTTTATTTTTTTACACCTAACAGTGTGAGTAAATTAGAGAATAGTGTTGACATGACGTAAAATTTACATTTGCCTTCCTGCATTTTGCATTTACATAATATCTCCATTCTTAGACCTGATGGCGATGCGCTGCTCCTTTCAATATGCTCTCATGAGAAAAGTTCAGCCGTCTTTACAATTAACTATACAGGGACTCTCACCCTTTTGCCTTTTTACTAGTTACTAACCCTAGATAGGAGTTTCACCTAGTGACTGTTCGCTAAATAGCAGGGACTTCCACCCGTTTGACTGTTTACTAGCTAGTCACAACTAGAGGGGAACTTCACCCATGACTGTTTGATAGTTAGCCGTAATGACTCCTAAACCTTACTCTGGAGAATAAATTGAAGTAGGTCCCAGTACTAGATACTATGAAAACTAAATCCATGTTCACCTTTCAAATGTAGAGGGTTTATATGGCGTAGAGTCTGTAGTTGTCTATGAAATTGTGAATGCAGTTGGTGATTTTCATTTTCATGTTGTTGGGTGTTATTGTACATAGCCAGTGTTGCCATCTGCAGCTCTTTCTGCATTCTTTCTTGCTTCATTATTTTCTTTCTGTTTAGCTGTTCATATGTATGTGTAGCGTGTCTTTTCAGTTCAGTTAGGTGAGCAGCATTCCAGCCAATGCAAGTTTTCTTCACAGCTAAAGAAATGTCTGTTTTTAGTCCATTGATGAAGTAGTTACACAAGTATGTTTCCCAAACATCACGAGTCACACCTAAGTGACCAGGTCGTGTAAATCACACAACCCAAATAAGAAACTCGCCACTGTGGGTGTTATACACTTCTGTTAAACGTGTGAGAAAATCTTCAGGGTTCTCTGTGTCTCTTTGTTTGCAGGATTGGATTTTGTCAGTATCAATAGAGGCAGGAAAAGCTTTTGTGATAGCTGTGCAGATGCTGTTCACAGCTTCTCTATACAAAGCATTGGAGTCATTTTTCCAGTCAACATTATTGCATCGCAATTCAGTGTTCTGAAGCTGATCAGCTATTTTGTGCCATTCAGTAGGTTTCATTTTCATAATCAACACTCTCCTTAGTTCACTCATACTAGGTTTGAAGTCTTGATAAGTGATAAGTTCTTTAGCAAAAATCTGACCTGATACTGTAGGATTGGGCAGATGTTGAGACGCTGCAGATATTTCAGAAGAAATCCATGGACGGAACACTAATGTTGGACCTTGTCGACCAGAGACTTTAACCACTGGCATAGTGTACCTTGTGTCTTCTTCAGCACAGTGGTGTAGCCTGTGAGCAGCGGAGGAATAGTCCTGTTGTGATGGAGGTGGTGGAGCCTTGAGTCGTGAGAAATTGCTTGTTTCCCTCTGTATCTGCACGTGTCCATTATTGTCCTGTGTTGTAAAGTTATTTGGTGAAGGATCAGGCAGACAGGTTGGATGGATGGATGGATGGTTGGTTGTTCAGATCTGGGTCAAACTTCAGTACAGTCAGCTGTTGAGACAAAGAACTCTGGGGTGGGGGTGGTGTCAGTTCACACGTTTCAGTTGCATCTTTGAAGAGAAGAGGCTTGTGCATAGTTTTTCTGATTTTGTCTTCAGCTTCATCTTTCCACATTTTTAAACATTCCTCATAAGTTTCAATGTTTTCTAATTTTTTAATCAAAAATTTTACTTTTTCTCTCATTTCGACGTCTATCTCATATAATTTGTTTTCCAATGCATGAACATTTTTTAAACTGAATGCACCAAATTCTGAATACCTCTTATCTCCATGTTTTCTTCTAATAAAATCAACAATGGGGCCTCCTAAAAGGGAATACTCCCTTGAAGTTTTACTCCCCATTTTAGATGTTTTAGCATTCATAACTTCCAATAGCATAGTTTCAGTGGCTTAAAAGGATGAGCGGTCTGTCAACTATGCCCCAAAAGTGAGGAAATCAGAAGTGGGGGAGGGCCATTGTTGCTGGGATTGTATCTGCATCTTGGTGTTAAAAAGGTTAAAAAAGGCCAATCAAGTAATTGAAATATGGGAATTTTAGCTTCTGTGCAATGACTCAAAAATGGTAAAGGATCAGAACTAAAGCCGTTGGGTATGTTTAGAATGAGAATTCCAGTTAAGCATTTTGCATTTCCAAAATGCATTGTCCTTTGAATTACCAGTCTTTGTAGATGAAGATTTTCCCTTTCAAATGAAATAAGGTATTGCAAAAGCTCACCAAGTAAAACTTGTTCAAATCCAGGACATAAGCCAATGTTCATCCATGTTCTTCTTTGAAAGCTCCATGCATCAGGACAGAAACCAAAAGGAAGACAAAATTCCATCTGCACTGTGTTCTAGACGACCACTCGTAGATCCCACTCTTCTGACACCATTATTGTTGTGGAAAAATTACAATTGTAGATGAAAAGTAATCTATTTGTGAAGCCTGGTGAGTTTTGAAATACAAAAAAGGTTTATTCTTTGTTACAGCAGATACAGACAGGACAGGGCCCAGGCCTGCCCTGGCCACAGACTGGTAGCCTCCCAGCGTCCCAAGTCTCTTTCCTAGAGCATCTCTCCCCCTAGTCCTTAGTCTCCCTTCGTCTCCCTCGAGCATCTGAGCTCTCAGTATTTATACCAGAATGACAAAACTACATACATTTCAAAGCAGCAACTTTTGTTTCACATCCATGAGATGAACTTTTACACCTGAGGACAGATCAGACAACAAAGGCTTTCCTGTGGGATGGAGACAGAGCCTTCACACATGTTAATGTCTGGTTTGGGTCTGACAGACTGACACAGATCAAATGCATTTAAAGACATATGATAAGAATAGTTTCTTCACAACATGAATATACTTAAATTTCCATCACAGACGTCAAGCGCTGCTTGTGATGTTGAAGAGCAGATTGTGCTGGTGGACATCCAGGACATGGATGTATTGGCTTCGACATGTGTTCTCTGCGCTTCCCAAATTCAAAGTAATGGTGCTTATGTCACGCACATACTGTTGCTATCTCGTTTATTATTCTCTAAAGTATCTATTTAATTGCCAAAATCCTCAAAAATACACCCCAGCTGCTTTTTTGTAAAAAACAAGCTATATTCAGCCTTATTTGTCCTGCAAATCACCAAATGCACCCAGAGCCAACGTTATAAGATATTATCCTCCACAGAGCTCAAAATCCCCGAAACGGACTCACAACACAGAGCAAACTACCGGCCCCTTTACAGGGCAGACTGTGGCCAAACTTCGCATTCAACAAACACACAGATTTCAGAACATTACAAATATGTGCACGCCACATGACAGCGCTGATACACTTGTAAAACCAGAGGTGAACAGCCAAACACATATTAGATTAGCTGCACTTACAATAAATAGTGTAAGCAGAGGTGTCCACTATCGTATCGCTGACGTCTTTTTAGCGATCTGTAAACTCCAGCCGCACGTGTCACTCCCGCTGTAGTCATCTGTTTGTGCTCCCATCACAGAGAGTCGCCAAATAACGATGCATATCCATAAAATCCACAAGAATCGGCATATTTCCTCATGTGTGTTAAAAACAGAGAGTATTCGACCTCGTGCCAGCACTAAACCAATAAAACACCAGGAAAGTCTCTACGGCCTAGCGCTGCTTCTGATTGATGAGCTTTATGGTTGATCTTTTTTTTAGCACTGTCATCACCGTCTCTAATCCTTCGTCTCGGTCTTGTTTACTTCCCAAAAACTTCCTCTGAATGAGACGAGAGAGCTGAGTCTGATCTGAGACTCACAGTAAAATAACGAGCCCCGTTAAACTGACAGTAACTAAACGGCGTTACAGCAGAGGAAAGAGTAAATAGTTAGATTATGTATTACTTTTTAAAAAGTAGCGACGTTATACTTAAATGGCATTATACCCCCTCCCCCCGGCCACCACGTAACTACGCCACTGATCTCACTCCGACACCTTCTTGTTTGTCATGTGTGGTAAAGTGAGGCTGAGTGCGCATGTGGGCCAAATTATTTATTTTTGTGTAGACAAAAGCTGAATGGCTATTAAGTAAGTAGGCTTTTAACGCATGCAAAAAACTCTGCACCCCTGTCCAAAATTACGTTCCCGTGGCGATGGAAATACCAAACATTAAGTCTTCATTGCCTCCATGCTTTAGGTTAACTAAACTACAAGAAACATGACGTAAGCAGGGGGGTGTGAAGTAATACTTCCACAGACTGTGGGAAAGGCTGGAAATCGCAATGACCTAAACACATGACTCGTGGGAGTAGTAGATCAGTTTAAAAAAACAGATCAAAAAATATCACAGGCAAATAATCAAAAAACTGTAAATGCCTGGACTTCCCGGAAGACTATAACTCTGTATGAAGAGGTTATCCGAAATGGTTCAATTTAATTTACTTCTAATAAGTAAGTTAGCTATTAGCAGGGCCCAGCCTATACGCAGACTAAGCGGCGGGCCCCCAAGAGCCCATACATTTATATTGAAAATAATGATTGGAACGTTATTTTTGGAAACTAAACAGCTCACAGGTGTTTATATTAGTCTAAATATCACTCTTAAATAATTAGATGAGGCTAAATATGTGAAGTTAATGGTGAAGTTAAGTTTATCTAAAGTACAGGACAATGCATGAAGAGCCCCAGAGGAAGATCGTTTTGGGGAAAGAGGGACTTTTTAGAGAGGATACGAAATATGTCACTTTACACTATTGGACCTGCAGAATAAAACAGTGAAGCTGGACGTGTATAATTATGCAAACAGGACACACATCAGAGCGACAGATGACAGCAGGTGAGTCTGTTTATTACTTTGACTGTTTTTGGTTGTGGCTCATCCTTTTGTGGTCTAAACCATCAGATGACATGAGTGTAGCTAAAGCAGGTCACTGCTCCTGTTGTCAGATTAACAACGTTGATTATGGCAGAAACCCCTTTGTCACATCTGCTGGACAAATGAACGAGCTGTGAATGACTCCTGAATGTGTTTCAAAAGCTCATTAATATGCACATTTATGTGAAATCTCCGCTCATGTCGTATGCAAATTTATGATGTGTACCGTGACGTCTTTTGTTTGTTCTTTGAAGTGACCAGGTTTTGTGTATTACTTAATGTTCAGTCCAGTTACACAGACTTCTGATGATCTGATGATTATAAATCTGATGTCATGTCTGGTCTGTTTCTCTGTGACTCCAACTTGGATCACTACTTTGTACATCTTGAGTATTATGATTCTGAAGTAAGTGCTCCCTTACTTAAGTACATCTTTGGCTAGTCTATTCAGTTCTGCATTTTATAATGTAAAAAAACTGATAAATGTAAGCCCACTTTAGCCACCTGGAACACATTAAAATGCAACAGAAATCAGGAAAAAATGTCTAGAATTTAAACATTTCTCTGTGGGAGACCTCTCTTCCTGACATGCTTTTATACTGTTAGACTTGTGGCTATTGCTCTTGTGAGCCTCTAGAATTTTCAGTCTTTTTACAATGGGTTGAGATGATGACAGCTTAATTTTGTCATATATGAATACATGGCACTGAAGTGGTGAGGGCCCCAATGGCAAATTCTGCTTAGGGCCCCTTGAAGGCTAGGGCCGGCCCTGGCTATTAGCCTAGAGCTAGTGGAACGGATACGATGCGTTCGCACCATGGAAGTATAATAATATCTTATGGTTCACACTTGCACATAGACCACATCATAGACTAAACCAAGTCCACACTAGGACCATAGACTGTATATATGACCAGGACATAAACTAGACTCAAACCAGGACCAAATTGTGGCAAGTGTGAACACGCCCTTAATCCTAAATCAGTGGTTCAGATAAGTGTCTTATTTACTATTATCAGGCCTATGTAGATTTGTTTTACCTTAAGTGTATTGATAGCCACAAGAGGGAGACAAAGACTAACATTTCATTCACACACAGCTTGTGAAATTCCACTAGTAGAGTAGAAACACTAGTCCTGTAGAGTAGAAATTCTTACTACGCCTATGTTACGCTGTATATTATATTCATCATAGCAGCATATTACACCATACACTTACTTTGTATTGGTTCCATTTATTCTCCATATTGACATTACTTAAACAATGATGCTTAACTCACTGCACTGCTTAATAAAGTGTGCACTTTTATTTTGATTTAGAAAGTTTTAAATGTAGTATTTGTCTTGATTACGGTGCAGTTTTAAATCGTGTAACTGCCACTGTTGTGTCAGCAGCCCCTCTCAGCTGTCTGTCTTATTTGCCTCATTTGTACACTCACATGTGATCTTGTTTATTACTTCTCAGGACACGCTTTCATGTCAACGTAATCCTCTGGCTTGGACTGCAAGCACTAACAGGCTGAGGTGAAGAATGAAATATCCACAACAGCTGAACAGAAGGTAGATGCTTCTCATAGCACCCTCAGATTGATGGTCTTCTTCTGCTGTAAGACTGATTTACAGTTTAAGGGACTAAACCATTCAATTTCACAGCACCGTTGTTTGCTATAGTTTGAAGGCCTTTGTACTGAATGTTCACGTAAACTATTAGGCCTATAATACAAATTCATACAATCAATGTCTAGCTCTTAGTAAAAGACTAAGTACACTTTTTGATTAGTATTTATGCATGCCCTTTCTTGATAAAAATGACCATATCACAATAAAATACATGTTTTCATAACATGGACTAAGTGTCCTCACAGATCTATTGCCCCACCAATGACTTTCTAAAAATATTTTTGTGTGATGCAGGTAAAATGAAAACGTATTATTTTGTCAAAAACATAACAGCAGGATCAACACATTTCAAAGAGCATTACACAATGCTTAAAATACTTATTTCAATATTCAATACAATAATATAATTGTGTACACAATAGATACGTTTTGGAAATGTTGGAGCTTTTTCAGACTTTATATCTACTCATCTTTCTTTAACATAACACAAGATGAATTCTGACCCACCCAGAAGCCTGGGAACATTTTCCCCCTAAAAGAGCCCTTAATCTGATATAGCAAGAGCACCTCCTTCGTCACAGCACTGTCTTCTGCATGGACCACATCTTGGACTCCATAGAAGTTCAGAATTCCTGCCGGATGGTCCAGATAAACACCAAGTACAGCAGCATGAGGCATGTCCCATATTTCTTGGCTAACTCCATTAAACCATACTTGATAGTGCGACCCGCCCCAGCCCAGACACCAAGAGTCCTCGTTTTCCCCCAGACCGCAGGGTCCTCCGCATCCCCGCCTCGCTGCTCCTTCATATGTGACACCCACCACCACCCAGCCAGAGCACTTCACCTCCCAGTACGCTCGGAAGCCTTCTATGCCTTCTTTGCACAAAATCTAAAAAAGAAGGTAAGATAACTTTAAGTAATCCTATTTTTTTTTTTAAATGACGATTGCTTATTGCTGTTTAAAACCTGCCTGTGGAACATGCTCATATCGGTCTGGCGTCTCCAAAACAGGGCAAGTAAGGTCATCAGTCATGCGCGACACTGTAGCTCCACTGTCTGCGACCCACAGTAATTTATTTGCCGTTTTTGCATTGAGAGAAATGTTTATCCAGTCTTTGTAAAAAAAAATAGTAACACACATTATACATGCAGCTGAACAGTCATGTAGAGCAACTAGCAGAATTCTATGTTTTACGTTTTAGTAGTTCTGTTCTACATGTGGGCTCCGGCATGTTGGGATCATAGTCTGGAATATTTTCTGAAAAAAAACATTGTTTTTAGATGATGTGGATTGATGTTCCCCATGCTCAAATCTTATGCAACTCTTACCTGCTGGTGAAGCAGCATCTTGAGATTTTGATCCTAAAAACACACATTACACTTTACCTTGAATTAGCTAAACTATGTTGTATACTATGTTGTTGTTAAATACGACTAAAAATGTAATATTAAAAGTATCAAAGTGTAGGTAGTTTTCTTAAAGGAAAGGCTTTGGTCTTACCATCTCGTCCCGTGGCAGGCATGATTCTCTGATTGGGAGAGCTGGTTGGCATATTTATTGCTTGTCGCACCGTTGAGCTTTTCAAAATGTTCACGTCTGTCAGCAAATACTGCAGCAATGATGCCAATGGTTTCTTTATATACACCAATGAAAGAGTGCATTAAAAGTTTGGGAGGCTCTACGGGCTGCCTATGAGAAGTTTTAGGTAAGCTATGTTAAGATAATGAGCTCAGTAATGGGCGTGTCGTAATGCTTGCCAAAGCGGGATATGCACTTGTGCTTGATCTGTTGACCCGTATCACAGCACTTTGTGCTCATAGTTATCCTGTCATCTCTTTGTAATTAAATGCACATCTTGGAAATTGATCTGTTTACAGGCATCTGGTTCTTCCATACAGAATAGTAGTGTTACATAAGAGAGGATCCACAGAGCTTAACTGCCCACAGGTGGCAAAATACCATTTAGTTGAATTCATAATTCTATGAAGTGTATTTAGGCTGAAAGCATGTTTTTGATTGTGTTCTTTGTTCATCTAAGTAAACAATGGTCTTGTTACCTTACAGTACCGCTCATGTGCACATACAGCTTGAACATCTCTTACATAAACTGATATAAAACGCAGGTGTGAGGCACTTATCAGCACATTTGTTCCGGGTGCCGTGTCTAACTTTCCAGTTGACACAGAAGTGCAGGCTTGTCATTTTGCAGAGATCATTTGTGTTACTGCTTTTTTAAAACAGACCTACTGCTGCTTTAATATGACTTAATGACTTCCAATACATCGAAAGGGAATTCAGACAATTTAGTCACGCATGGCCATTCCTTTCCCCCTCTTTTAATTTTAATAAATCCCATAGGGAGTTCTGGTCCCATTCCAACACCTAATTCCTGGTATGTCCCGTTTAATATGTCAGTTCCTCCGCAGTCCGTGCCGTAGTCAGTCAACTGTGGCAGGAACACTAGAAGGACAGCACAGCCTTGACTGGGCCTTTGGCACCATGCCCTCACCGTAAACACCTCTGTGAAATCACCTGCAGCTCAGGGCACATCACAGGAGAGGGTTTATGAGCAGGCACATAGCTTTGTCTCTTCCCCCAAGCCATGTGTGTGGAGGTTTGTGATGGTAACTGGTGGATGTGCTAATACAGGTCAAGAGCGTAACTAAGCCTAATACGACAAAGTGAACAACCTTCAAACTCCCAGCTGTTTTAGTATTTAGGATAATATTGGCTTCATTAAATCTTTTTTGAACTACCGTGTAAATGTCCTGTTTATGAGCCATTTGATCAGCAGTACATATAGATGAGTTCTTTAAAAAGTCTCTGTTAAAGACATGTGTGAGGCTGTCATGTCATGTTGTTACATAAATCATGAAGTAACATTACTGCTTCCTTTGTCCTGTCTGCCAGCTGATGCTCTTACTATTATCAACTAGTCCAAATCTGAATGCCGGTGCTGCAAACTAAGCTCTCTCTAAAAAAAATGTACACATTTTGGTGAAAATAACATATGAACAACGCATATGCACAAATACGTTGTATCTTGTATTCTCTATTTTTGCGAAAAGTCTGAACTACTCACATGTTGTGTTTGCACTTGTTGGCCTTCTGCTTTGGTCTCTGCAGCTGCATAGTGTGTCTGTGCACCTGCATGTGTGCATTCATGCATGTGGAGGGGGCAGTTTGTCTGTTTGACAAATATCAATCCCATATACCATACATGCAATGTGAACATGTCTCTGGTCGTCATCTACAAAAAGCAGGCGGGGCTTGTACACTTCTAGGAGGCGCCTTAACATACATCCAAGCATCCACCACACCTTTTTAAGGAAAAAACATATATCCTGTGCTCCAATGACAGGCGACTGTCCACCCCCTGGCCCTATTGGCAACTGTTCTGTCCCACACGTGTCCATGCCAGCACCCCCTAAACCTCCGTCCTGTCTATAAGGTATATAAGACTGCATAGACTGTCTCACTGTACAGGCGACAGCCATTCATCATCCTCGAGATTCAAGTAGCTTTAGACTTAAACAAACCAAGATGCCCACAACCAACAGAATTATTTCTGACTCCACCAAGTCTGTCAAAGGTAATGTTAATTATCTAACATTATAACAGTGGTATTGCCAGTTTTAAGCAGAAGGAAATGTCCATGCTTTATTGTAAGGCCGGTACGCATCTACAACTAAGCGGTTTGTGTATAAAGGGAAATTATCATACTAAGAAGGTACTTTTTGAGGGTTTTGTGTGTGTGTGTGTGTGAAACTGTTTTATAGCCTTCTCATGGATTTGATTTACCCTTTTTTATGTTTTTTCTTATTTTGTTATTTTGTTAATGCATGCATAACTTTAAATGGTAATTGCATTATAAACTGTTTTGACTTTTAACCAATTCTTTTCTATGTCTGTTCGATATTTAACTAAATGGATTATTTGTAGTTTTGTTTTTCGGATGGCTGATAACAGGCCTTCACACGGGCCTCTGGAGAGGCTCTCTGCAGCTAAAAAGCTTTTCGGTATCAGGTTGTAATGAGTCTAGACAAAGTGGTTATTTTCATCACCTTGTTCTAAATCCAGACAGGTGGCTTAACATTCTCTGTCAGAGATAAATATCATCAAAATTGTGATAATGATGACAAGTAGATTTAGGAGACATATGGTGCAAGAATGCAGCCGCCCCTTGATCTTGCACCTTTGTAAACCAAACAATGTGTCCTAGGCCTTTGCCAGGGTCATTTTTGACAGGTTCTGCCCTCTTATGATGGAAGATGGTTTAAAACTGTTGGAGACATATGGGGCTTATTTTGGGGGGATGAAAACACATTACTTAACATCCACTGACATTGACATCTTAATGCCTTGGGATCAGTCATGTGATACTATAGTATTAGTTACTGAAAATACAAGGCAAAGCTAGTTGTGTGGATCATAAAAAGACAGTGTTTATTTGGGAACCAACATCAAAGTAATTTTCAGATTTTAAATGATTACCTCTAAATAAAACTTAGCTCTAACTTATCAGATATATTCAAGCTGATGCTTGATTGCATCCTCACCCACTGAAGTGCTTGCCCGTGCTCCGATGTCCTGTCACGCTAATAGAGTGTGTGACTGGAGCCAATGCAGCAACATGTGAGGTGTCTTGGTAATTCCAACCTCTTGGCATGAATCGACCATTGGCTCCAGGAAGTATGTGGTGATGATCTGACAGAGGCAGATGGTTTTCCAAATATACCTCGTTTTCTGAAGCCCACTTCATCACCTAACACACACTGTTGCATATAGTATATCTCTCTGCTTTGTATGCCTTGCTGTATTTTGGTATCTTGTATCAAAACTTTTTTTTTTACTTCATAGGTAAAAAGTCCAAATCTGGAAACACAGGAGCAGGTAAAATCATATTAACAACCATTACCAGGTTTTGATGCTAGTAGTTATTTCATGAATGCAAATTGCAGTCTTTAGCTTGTTCGTCACACCATTTGATTCCCCTGACCTTCACTTTGTGTCAACCCTCAGAGAAAACGCCCCCTTATGATCCGAACATCCCGGAGCCTAAATGCAGAGTGGACCTTGTCAAATGTAAAAATAACTTGCACATAATTACTAATGGGATATATTATTTCATACCTGATAGGGCAAAAAAGTGTGATAATTGTTTTTCTTTTCTCTTTTAGACTGGCATAACCTTTCCCTCGATGACAAGACAGCAAATAAGGCTCTGTGGATAACAGAAGGAGGTGCAAAAGTGGCTCGTAAAACTGATGATGTCACTTGTCCTGTCTTAGATCGCCCAGAGAGATATGAATATGCTCCACAGGTATTTAATCTTGCCGTAATGTAATCACAAGTTAAGCTGCTATAGATTGGTACTGTGCATATCTTTTATCCTCAGTGATAAAATGAGAGATGCGAGTGCAAGGGTTACTCGCTTTTAATCTGGCCATAAAGCTGTAAAGCCACCCAGGCGACTGTCTTGGTGTTTGTGTTAAATCATTCCAATGTCAAAAATCTTGGCATTGCAACAAAGACAAAGTCAGGCTGCTCCAAATTCTTCTCGGTGACTGAGGCTATAAATCAGGTGTTGTGTCATCTTCATACAGGTTCTGTGCAAGGAGGGAATCCTGGGCTTTCGAGGGTACTGGGAGGTGGAGTTTTCTGGATGGGTTGTGGTCGGAGTGGCCTATGAGCGGGCTGGACGGAGGAACACAGATGGTCCGTGTGGATTTGGAGAGAATGAGGAATCCTGGGGCCTGGGCTGGAGCGGCTCCAGTTATCATGCTTGGCACAACGGCCAGAGCAAAGAGATCGTGGATATCCCAAAGTCCTCCACAATCGGGGTCTATCTTGACCAGCCTGCTGGAATCCTCAACTTTTACTCTGTGGAAGAAGTGACAGAGGGAGACGAGAGCACAGGAGCGAAGGAGGTGACACTTCTGCAGCAGATCAATGGCACTTTCAGTGAGAAAATGCTGCCAGGCTTCTGGGTGGGGACACAGTCTCACCTTCTAATTCTGAAGAATGAGGAATAATGGACTCAGTGTTCAACACAAAACTCAATTTTATCGGTTACAATGTAAACACGAATGTTACCGCAAAACACATTTGTGCTAATATGCTAATATTCCATTTCAGTTAAGATTTTCCTCAACGTTGCACACTATTCCTTACATACAGTACATACAGTAGATATACCATATATAGATAAGGGAGCAGTGCAAGAAGGAATTCAAATGGATTCCTGTTCCACTTTTATGTTTTTTTCTGAAAACCCCCGGACCATTCTATACCGATTGTTTGTTTTTGTTACTGAATGTGTATTCCTCTTTTTGTTTGATAACATTTATAATATATATTAGTTTGTTGCTTAATGTATACAGTATTTAAGACACTTATTAAAATATTAAATGGTGAGCAAAATAGACTCTGTCCTGATGCTGTGAAGCCTTAGGCAGGTTTATTTCATTACATAAATTGTCCAAAAGTCATCAAGCATGTTCTTTAATAGTGGTTTAATAATGGTTTGCCTCTGTATCAAAAACTACATGCTAGAGACTTATACATTTTTGCTTTCGTAATTGTCCTTTTGATGAGATCACAAGTCAAATCACATTCTTAGTGGTAGCTGCCTTACTAATTAACATTGACAGACGTATTGCTTGTTGTAGATCACTTTTAGTCACATGGTGAAACGTCTGATGTGTTTTTGCTTCCTCTTGATCCTGCGTTGACAACAGTGACATTACTTTCAGCACTGTTTCCTTCCCCTCTTTAACTTTTTTAAACAGACTTCTTAAATTCCCCCAGTGTCAGGTATCTGGCCTCTTCTCTGTACATCCATATGTCAAAGTCAAGAACATTCCTACCCTTCTTGACCTCCTGCTGAGCACCCAATTCCACTGACCTCCATCCATGCCTTCACCCCGCCTTAAGAGCTGCATGTCTCATTTTGACTTCTGGTATAAAAGGCACTGTGGCCAAGAGCAGTTACCTACACACCTACTTTGTGTTCTGAAATGTTTTTGAAGCCTGAACAAGTACGCCTTTAGCACAAAGCCTCAAGATGCCTGCTAGGCCCATTCCCACAAAGGTCTTCTCAGAAAATGGCCAGTCAGGTAAACCACTAAACTCTGAATCTTTGAAACTTGTGTTTAAAAGTATGTGTTTATCTTCCACCATTAAGTCCAATGCAGCCATTCAACATTTTGACGTAATGTTTAAGTTTTCAATTACTATCTTTGGGAAAATGTTTAGATGTTTAGTATTCACCTTATTCCAGTAGATGCGGATAGCGCTGTCATCGCTATTCAGGTTGTATAAGTTTGCATGGGGCTGCCGATCTTGACAGCAAATCCCCAAAGCCCCTCAGAGAATCAGTACATTGTTGATTTGTTGTTGCACATAAACCTTGAACATTTGACACAAATCTACCTACTTTATATCATATTTTAGCGGTAAAACTTTTTGCAAATTCTCAATTGAAATGAATGGGATTCTCACTTAACCAGAAGCCACCACAAAAAAAGTGCGGTTTAGGAGCACTTAGAGGCAAAAGTGGAATAAGGTCAATTGCAATTAAATAATTAAATTAAAAATTTTTATTGTATGTGTGTGTGTGTGTGTGTGTGTATGTATATATATAAATAAAACTTTTTTTTAGGCAAAAAATCAAGAAACACAAAAGGTTAGTAATTTTTTTGCTCTGTGTCAGTTATATATTTTTTTTCTTTTCACACTGGCCTTATATGCTGTTTTTGCTTGTGTAGGAAATGCCCCTGTTTATGATCCGAATGCCCCTGAACCCACCTGCAGAGCTGAACTCACAAAATGTAAGTACATATTAGTTTTCATTTGACAGTGCCAAGCCAATTAAATTATAACTTACTTTCACATTTTTTCCAACTCTAGACTGGATTTCCTTAACGTTTGATGACAAGACGGCCAACAAAATGTTATGGATTTCAGATGGTGGCTCTAAAGTTTGTCGAAGGACCAAAGAAGTTTGCCCAGTACTGGATAGACCTGAGAGATATGAACTCTCACCACAGGTAAAAAAAAAAAAAAGTGTTGAAGAATGCTGCATGTTGTGAGAAATACATTCTTTCAAAATGTCTTTATTTAAAGGTGCTGTGCAAAGAGGGGATCTGGAATATGAGAGTGTACTGGGAAGTAGAGTACTCCGGGTGGGTCTTCATTGGAGCAACGTATGAAGGAGCAGCGCGGAGGGCTGATTCTGGGCCTAGTGGACTGGGTGAAAATGAAGAATCATGGGGTCTGTGCTGGTCAGGCTCATGTTACGAGGTCTGGTTTAATGGTGTAAACAAAGAAATCAAAAATGTTCCGTTTTGCCCCATAATTGGTGTCTATATTGACCAGCCCGCTGGTGTTATATGCTTTTATATGGTGAGTGGACAGGGGGATGAAAAGGAGGCCACTCTACTGTACAGATTTCAAACCCCCATCGAGAAAAAGATCCTCCCAGGTTTTTGGATAGGAGTCCAATCTGCTTGTACACTTCTCAAAAAAACATTACAGACAGGTGTTTAAACCATGTGCCATCAAACTGAATCCTTTTTGCCACATTCATTCATTCTTAAATGTTGTTAATCTCAGGTCACCTCCAAAAATGATATGTTCCTTTTAATACAGTTAATTTATTTATCTTGAGTAAAAATACTGTATATCTGTAATTTAACCATGTGATCTTTAATAAACTATATTTCTTGTGTGTAGGGGTCCATTGATCAGGATTTATGCTGGTTTAAGTGTGAATATGTTATTAGATAATCTAGACATATTAGATCTTATTGCCATTTTGTGTGTTAGGCCTACAGCGCTGCAGATATTTGTGATAAGTGCTTGATTATTGATCCCATATGGATTTGCCTGAGTAGGAATCAGTCCCCTGTGGTTCAAGGGTGAACTTGGATATGTGAGGGGCCCCAGGCGGAGATCACTTTCCTCCTTTGACAGGTGGGCGTCAGCTTCTTCACACCTAAAGCCAGAGCTTTACAAGACCTTAAAGTGTGGGGCTGGGGGGTGTGTGTGGACATACACAAACCAGCCGCCTCACTAGAGGCCCAGCATAGCATGAAGCTCCATTTAACAAGTGGCAAGAGCTACAGTGATAAACAACACACATGACATGAATCATGAACTGACTCATAAACTATATCCATTTGACTTTTCTGTCCACACATTAGCCTTGTCTGAAACAATAGAAACAACTTAGATGTTACCTTATGTGAGGCCAAATTTTGTTCAAGTGAATTTGACCAAATATCTAGTCTTTATACGTAAGGATCTAAGCTAGAGTTATAATAAGACCATTGTATGTTTGATAATTGAACTATTTTTAAAAGAGGGTTATGAAAACGGATAATCACGTTGGTGATTGTTACTCAGAGATAACAAATAAAACCACAACAGGGGCCATGAAGTCACAAGCCATAGTATTGCTTCCGTAATGAGTGAGTGGGCCTAATTTACAGTCTCGCTTTAGCGCCTTAAACTCTGTGACAAATTATGATCTAATGCAAAGCAAATAGCACGAGGGAACGGCCTCGTCCGAGAATAAACTCCTCCGTGGCCGACATGTTAGTTTGGGCATGTGTTGACTTTATGCCAGGCATGTAGAGGAGTGGTAACCCAAGCGTCCGTCTGGGCCATAGCAGTATACGCTATAAGTAACACACGTATAGCATGACAAACGGACCGGGAGGAAGGTGCGAGAAGAAGGCGGTGGTTCATATTTATGATGCCGTGAAGACTGGGCAGATTCATGGACCAAGTTAATATGCATTTGACTGTCTTTCTCTCCTGGTGGTAACCTTACATGACTCAACAGGGAAACCAAATATCGGTTACCATTCTATCCACAGGTTCTCGCTTGGGATAATTTATGAGCCTAATGTGAATGGTTGTTCAACAGCTTGATGACTTGTGTTCAGAGGGTGCTTCTAAATTACATGATCTTATGATGTTATTCCCATCTGCTGTTGCGACGCCCTATTGATGATATGCGACTCTCGTTTATTCTGACACTATTGGTCCCAGCAGATTTACTGTCGTGTAGTTATTGGCGGACGTTCAAGATGTCTGCGGTTCACGGCTGCCTGATGAGGGAAAATAGTCCGTCCCCTTCAAACATCCTAAAACTTCTTCTTTTGTTATCCAGGGCACACTAGGCCTGTTAAGGCCATAATATTGATTATTGTTAAAGTATCAGGTAGCCTTAAAGTGATAGTATGTAACTTTCTGGTGGAAAGTCAACTGCATGATTCCATGGAAACAGATGCGTATGCCATACTGTGAAATATTATAGTCAAAGGAACATTTCTACGGAAGCAAGCAGAAGGAGGCTCAAATAAGTCTGTTTTGTGGAGATGCCAGTCCCACTAGTAAGGACGCTGTTTTTTTGTTTGTTTGTTTGTTTGTTTGTTTTTGTACAATAAAACATTAGTAATGAAAGAAGCATGGTTTTAACTTTCCATGGAATCATGCAGGTGACGTGCCACCTCCAGAAAGTTCCATACTGTAACTTTAAAGCAACAACGCCATCTTCTTTCTAAAGGTAGGCTATGTAAATCAAGCATATTGGCATATCTTTTAAATATGTTAATTCAAGTCTGGGTTATGTCCATATATACATTCTATGGTGAAGTCAAATTTCTAAGTAGCCTATTGTGTTGAATACGGTTGAATATTAGTGTGTTTACTTACAGTATGTAGGGTATTCTTGTCAAAGAACTCCCTCTACTGGTCTTGTAGTGATACACACGAAACCTCTTCTAGCACCTTGAAACACCTACTCATAAATACCCTGGGAAAAAGCTTTTTGCCATTGAGCCTCAGTACACTTTACTAGACGTGTTTATTTCAGTTTTTATGCCTGTTTATTTGTCTCCTGTCTGACTTAGATGCGTTGAGTCAATGATTGAGATACTCACATAGGAATTTGGGAAGAGGAACAATAGTAGCAAGTCGTCCTCGCTACCAGGTCAACCACTAATGCACCTATTTCCACAGCTGTATTGTTTTAGTGTAGAGTTGCATATACTGTATCATTTAATTCAGTGGTTCCCAAAGTGGGGTACAGGGCCCTCTGGGGGCACTACTATATTACAACCACATAAAAGATGCATGCTCTGTGTGATCTTTGAACCAAGATTTTGGGAATGATCTAATTTATTAACATTTCTTTAAAATATATGCAGCGACAGTTGCTGTAATATTTTTTTTTAACATAATACAAAATGTGATACAGAATATTAAGTAATTGACCCTTAATTTCCTTCATTTCTTTGTTTGTTTTCTTTGGAAATTATTGGCCAAAGAACTCCCAAATCCCATAAGCCTCCTCACTGTCACACTTAAGCACTGTAACAAGAGAACTTAAGTAACTGTGCACCTGTCAGTCAACAGGCTGGTTCTGCGTGGACTAAAAGTGAAGCCCATAAAGCTCTGCAGTTTCTCTCATTGCCCTCTGTGAGAACGGCACAACTTCGGGTTTAGGGTCATGACCCTATCACAAATAAATGAGCTGGACACGTGAGTGGCTAATTTTAAAATAGCATTGTTAGCACTGAAGAGCTTATCCAATGCCTGGGGCTTTTGTGGTGGGAGGATCATGAGCTGCAGTTACAGTATTGGCAGTACTAAAATATTGGGTTCAGTGGTTTGAGTATTCTCCCACAAAACTAATGGTTGGTGGTTTGAACCCTGCAGCTCCAACCAGTGCATTCTGTCTTGTGTCCTTGGGCAAGACACTTCACCTTGATTCTGTATGTATGAATGGGGTTTGTGAGTGAGTGGTATTTCTGACAGTCAGTCCCATGCATGTCACCAGGGAGTGTGTGGGGAGTGAATGAATAATACAGTGTGTTTTTTTTTCATTTACATATTATAATTTTTCCAATATATTTTTTTCATATGTAACTCCAAATTTTCTTGGCTGACCTCTTTTCTGCAAAGGAGCCACAGATATGTTTTGTTTGTTTTATAATTTACGGTGTGAGAGTTGTTTGGTGTGAGAGTCCATGCTCCTGCTTCTTATCATGCACTTCTATCTTATCAAAAGCACTTAAAATACTTGTGACACTTTTTCACTCTTGTGCCAGCTCTCCTGAGGCCTAAAACTATCTATTTTCAAGACTTAAAAATTGTGTTTTTGTGTTTTTTTGTTTTTCTGCAGCTTTCTTGATCCTGGAGTAGATGATATTTGTCTTGCAGACACATTCAGCCCTTTTGGTTTCTATTATGAGAATTAGGGGTAGTCACCAGAGCCAAAATTCCTGATTGAGTGTGTCAACTGGGACTTTGTAAGAGCTTTAGTGGGGTCCTTTACGTCTAGGCAAGCTGTTTTTGGCATAATAGATAGTGTGTTTCTAATCCTTTCTTTCATCGACGGGATATCCATTTGGAGTTGCAGAACCAGAAAACAGAAGTGACAAAAGTGATTCTGTAACCAGGACATACTTATTACTTTTGTAGTTCTTTGCTTACATTCTGTGTTATAATTTGTGGACGTATTATACGGCACATTTGATAAGCATGAGCGGACTGGGAATAAAAAGGGAGAAGATGTCAGGGGCCGGGTGAGAGGGAGGGCCACCGGAGGAGGAAGAAGGAGCTCTGTGTGCAGAGATGCGGGCATTGTGAGGGATAGTGGCTGTGAGAAAGCGGCAGAGATCAGTGCTGATCCTCAGAAGAGACCAGAGGAAGCACTGAGGAAGAGTCCATGGTTTTTGGAGCCTTTGGTGTGCAGTTGGAAAGATGCTGAGTGGAGCGGTGCCAAGCGTTGCAGCCTGATACCACCCCCAACAGGAGGGCACCATTGGTCAGGTACAGCAATATGGCATCTTCACTATGATTATTTTTAGCCTGATTTGTTTTTGCCAAGTGTTTAAAAAATAGTATTGTACTTTTAGCTGTATTGAAACTCACTCAATTAGCACCTCTGATATAAATGATTTTTTATGTATATTTTATGACAATGCATACTATCATGTAAACAAACTGCAGTCATATTGCTTCAACTGTACAGTTTTACACGTATAACCAAACAATACAAGAAATCAGACTGAATATTGCATAAATGTTTTGACTTTTAAGACTTTTCAAAAGTATATTAATTACAGAAAATTTCAAACTATTTTAGTTACTAAGCAAAAAGTTTTCCAAAGATGATGACTTTATTTAAACATGAAATAGGTGAATTTGGGTTTTAAAATCAAAGTGCCAAAATTGCATAAGTCTCGATATATTAAACATACTTGATGATCCGCATGATGCAGACCTTATAGGTGCCACAAAGCGCACTCTGTGTGGTGCACAGACCCACTGTTTGTCCTCCCTTCTTCGCTCTTTAGCATTTTAATTCCACTCCTCCCCAAAGTCACTGATTAGAAGGAGATTTTTGAAATATTTCACAACTCCCACTTTACTGCAGCGGTTGTGAGGATGTTGTCTCTGTTATCTTCACCCACAAAGCGCTGATTGTGTGGTTTATGGGACTGTGGTGGATGCTAACAAAGACTGTGCATGTCAAAGTCTGGGTCACCCACGAGTGCATGTAAAACATCAGAGTTAGACCACTGATGCATTCATATCTTCATCTGATTACAGCATGAGGCAAAACAATAACTGTACAGTGTCAATGTAAACAGACAATGAACTAAGGGCCTTTTATCAGACTAGGAACTACAATACACAAACTCTAAAATGTGACATAGTGTGAGGAAAAAAA
>KN475669.1:20416-34712 GCA_000787095.1 Periophthalmodon schlosseri | reverse complement strand
CACTCTTTCTTCACTATCCCAGTGTTTATCAATTAATTTAATATTGTATTAAAAATAATACAATATTGTCAGTTTAATTAATTTAAAAAAATTACTCAAATTTAAAAAATTACTATTAGTCAGCTGGGTTCTGAAAAAATATGTTCCCAATATTTCCAAATTTTGTCATTCTCTAAATAAAATTTGAAATAATTTGCACTACACTATTGCAAGTCAGTACTGGAGGTGCAGGTGTACAAACATGTGACACTGCACCACATATGCTGCTAAATTCTTTGGCAGGCCATATGTTCTTTTAGCTCAAGCCCCACACGCAATAAACCACTTCATCACTTCATCTTAACATACATATTCCAACTTAACTCAACTTATTTAATGTGTATCTCTTTTTGATTTTTTAGCTACAGGAAACATTCTAAATCTCATCATCTCATATATAGCCCTTCCCATTGCTCCCATATTGGTTTTCACACACACACTTTCTTGGCCCCTCCCTGCCACCATGGCGACGCAGCTGTCACCTGTCAGTTTGGGGCAGCAGGGATGCGCTCAGCCTGTTTATAGCAGGATAGCATGGTTCCTAAAGCTGAACCGGGACAGTTGAGAAACAAGCCCTTTGTAGAAATTGTAGAAAGTGTTGGGAAGAAAAAAAATCTGCTATTTGGAAATGTGGATTACTTCAGAGTAAAGTTACTTGGTAATACTTACTAAATAGTTAACTTCACTTACACAGAGAAACCAGACTGGTAAGGCCTTAGCTGTATTTACTACTAGCTTCTATAGTTTATGTCATCATTGGTTTGTAGTTGCATTTCTGTGTGTGGGCTTTTTTGCATGTTTGCATGTTACTTTCTATGTAGATAAAAATAGCAGTAAGTGGAGTAATAAATAAAGTATAATTATTTGTATCTCAGTAGCATGGTTAGTACACTGCGTACCTCTTGTAGGCCTTGGATTCCAGTATAGGTTTATAGTAGTAGTAATACTACAAAGGGAGTTGCATATTTTGATTATTTTCTATATTTCTACTTTTCCTACCACATTGTACAAGTAATCATACATTTATAGTTTATAGTAGGCAGTTAATTTGTATGTAATAATGTGTGAGCTGTATACTGATGTATGTATTCATATGGTAAGTGGCCACTATTAAATACTATTTTATGTGTACATATATGCTTTATGTAGCTGCTGACAATTGTTTCACAGTGAAAAAAATCTTTCTCTTCAAAGAATGGAAGACCAGGATAGAGTCAGCCAAGCATCTAGTGTAGCCACCATTTCCTACTTCCCAGTCAAAAGGGTTGGTGCAATTTTACTAAAAAATTTGAATTATTAATTAGAGCAGTATTTGATAATTGTGTTATTTAACAGGACAGCGACGGAAAAGTGCAAACATTTGGTAAAAGATGCTATTCTGCCAAAAGAGACCCCAACTGTCCTGTGGTGATCAGAGGATGGCTTTATAAGAAGGTACTTTTGATTTAACAGCACATGTGCACATGTAAAGTAAACAAAAGACACATATCTTTTTCCCACAGGATAGCTCAGGTCTAAAGCTATGGAAGAGAAGATGGTTTGTCCTCTCTGACTATTGTCTCTTTTACTACAAAGGTACAGCATGAACCTCACATTACTATGACAGTTGCATTTTGATTTCCTTCCTATGAATGACTGTAAAGCTATTGATATATTAGACAGCAGAGAAGAATCGGTTCTGGGCAGTATCCCACTTCCCAGCTATAAAATACTCTTTTGCACACCACGAGAATGTAAGAACAGGAAATTCACCTTCAAGGTAAATCTTCCTTTGTATTTTAAAAAGTGCTGTCTAACGATAATACTGTGTAAGACAAAGAAGATAATGAAGACATAAACAAACAAAATGTCACTATTTCTAAACTAGGTGGTGCACCAGGGCATGCGCTCCTATTTCTTCAGTGCTGACACACAGGAGGATATGCTAGGTTGGGTCCGAGCCCTCAGTCAGTCTGCAGCCATGGAGCCAGGCAGCACAATGAATAGGTACACAGCTATGCAACCCAATGTATACAAACATATACAGTAACACTTGCATAACATATCTTTATTAATACATTTGAAATGTAAATTAGGCTTTTTTTGTCGTTTCAGACGTTGCTCCAGTTACCAGGATTTCACTCACATGGGGGGCAGCAGTGAGTCTGTAGACATGCCCCAGTCCCCATCAGATGGAGAGGGCCCCCCACAGACCCACCGTCACGTCACCCGAACCCTGAGTGAACCCAGTCAGCTGAGCGGAGGCCGGATGGGAGCATCACACTCGGAGCAGAGGGGAAGGCGGAGCGTACGACACAGAAACTGCAGGTTGATGACTGGACACCTCTTTAACAGTCTTTAATGATGTATAAAATGTCAACACTTTGCCTTCCTGTTTGCATAGCCCTACAACGCGTACTCCCAGCCCTCAGTTTCGCTCAAGCCGCAGACCGGCGACAGTCCAGGGTGACTCTGTAATCTATGTCCCCGTTGAGAACAGTCTCCATGGCCCGGCGGACATCATGGGGACAAGCTCCTTACCCTCCAGGGCGCAGCTGGGATCCAGACCCCACACACCAGTAGGTCGGGTCGACATCCGACCTCAGGATGATCCCTCCATCCTCCCTCACACGCTGTACTATGCCCCTGCTTCACCAAAACTGGAGTTCAAATCCACTCCTACTACACCAGTGACAGAGAGATGGCAAAAGGTGTGCAATGAAATGATACTGAAACGAATAGGCACCTCTTAAGTTTATGTAAAACATTCCAAAATGGCTTAGCATATTTTACGTGAAATATTTTATTTAGGTAACTACATATTTTCTTAAATTTACCTCCATCGTTGTGTCATTGCAGCCTATGACAACATATGGATCAGTCCATCTTATCCCAAATGGAAGAAGACCTTTGGGAAAGGTAAGAATGTAAAAATGGAATCATCAGCATACGGTAAAACATAGCTATTACAATTGGCAAGCAGTCGTTATAATTAACATGCAAGTCGATTTAGTTGAGGGGTTGCCTTTTTACTCCTCTTAGTTACATAAATGCTGTTTCTGCCTTTAGAGCTACTCCACAGGGGCAAATGCAGACTTACTGCCTCCTTTGCCTCCATCCTCCAGAGTTGCACATGTTTCGCAACCACAACATCACCACCACCATCACCACCATCACCGCAACCATTTATCTGTGTGTGTGCTGCCGCCAGCCATGGTACATGCTCTGCTCTGCGTTCTCTGTGCAGTCTGCTGCCTGTCCATGTCTCTAACAACCATGAATATATTTATACTGTATATGTTATTATGTTTTTTTTCTCTGAGTTGTCATTATTCATTTGTAGCTCAAACTTTTTGTTGTTGTTGTATGAAGTGTTGGTGCTTTGATAGCATGTGATGATTTTGTTTGTCATTGCCATTTGAGCTAATGCAGCTCTAAAGCTAGTACAGTGGTATGAGCCACCCAGGCCACCCAACAGCTGATGGTTAAAACAGCAATGCAGATTTTCTTGTTTTTGCAGTAGACATTGTCTTCCAAACTGGACAAGACTTTTCACAATTACTAATTTGATGACATTATGTAATGTTTTTGTTCTGTCATTGTTTTCAGCCCACTAAGCCTGAGCTAAGGGAGTGCCAGCCAATCAGACCTCTGGAAAGTGATGCTGATGTAAGTGTTGACTATGAATATGTTCTAAATGTTACACTTGCATCACTTTTATGTCCTGTCTTCAGGTTGTGTTGACACGTCTGTGTGGATGTGACAAGCTGCTACAGTCTTTGTCAATGGAGCTGGCCCAGCTACAAATAGATAAGGTCAGCCATTTTGTGGTCACGCTGTGTGTGACGTTAGGTTGAGTTTATTCTGGTGCTGAGTTGCATACTGTTCTTCTGAAGTTTAAATACTGGTGTTGTTTTACAGGACAGTGTCCACTGTGCTTTAGAAGTGTCACGACTACAGCTGGAGGAGTGGAAGAGTCAGGGGCCCCAGGTATATGAGGAAGTAATTACTCAGAAGGCTTTGCTTCAGGAAGACTTGGTCACGATCCGAGCAAGAATGTGTGATGTATCTCTGGTGCGTAACATTACATGGTAAAAATGTGACACAAAACAGGTTTCTTAGTGCTATGGGTTTGCTGATATTGTAGGAAATGGAGAAAGTGTGGAGCCAGTATGAGAGAATGGAGAGTGAACTGTCTGTAATCCGCTCACATCTTCAGCATATTTGCAATTTTGGAGTGCCAGAGGTTTGTGTTAAAATACTTTCAAATGCTCTATGTTTGTATATATTGTCTAATGACATAGAAGTTCTTGTGCCTCCCATCAGGAACAGTCTCATGCACAAAGAGAGCTGTGGATGATGGAGGACATTCTGTCAGGGCTCAAAACCAACAGAGAACACTTCCGCTTTCTTTTGGGAGTACAAAGGCATCACAGTCAGTCTAATGTCATTGACACAACATTTACATACACATTGTAATCAACCAGTGACTTCATCTCACCTATCTGACTCTTTATTAGTGTTCCAGCCAGCATCAGCTCACCCAGGCTCTCCTATGCCTCTGACTGAAAGACTGCAGACTGGGTTGCCAATGGTAAGCCTCATGTAGCCTCAAATAATAAATTAATGTGTAATTTCATAGTTTGAAATTTCAACGTTGTTGTTTAGGATGTTGATCAAGAGCCTCCTGCGCGGCCACCATTACCCCAGGAATTGAGCCAGGATAAGGGCTGGACTGAGCCTCCCTATGAGGTATAACATATTACAAACACAAAAAATACAGAAGTACGTGTATTCAAGTTCAACTTTAGGTCAGTAATCTTGGGTCAGTCTTCTGCACAACCCACAACTATTTCCTCTCACTTAAGACCTAACACTACATTGTAGTCCTTTGCACAAGTTCTCAGCTTATTCTGACCACAAAGTGCTAAGGGGTCTGTCTGTACCATGTGAAGAACCGCATTCACAATACTTAATCTCACCAATGTTTGGGTTACAGGGAGTTTACAACCACAATGAACCCGTGCAAAGACAAGGAAACAGCCAGCCTGATCTGCTCAGTGTGAATTCCCACACAGATTCACCTGGTCAGTGGCTCAGAATAATAAAAATAATAAATATTCTGGTAGCACTATAATACCTGCACCAATTAGAATTAATAAAGCATGAAGAAAGACTTAATTAATAATGAATTAATAGTTTAAGAATGATTCAGGCTTAGTAACTTCTTAATTAATACTCCTAACCCCTTAAAGCCGTAGTAGGTAATTTTTTTCCCCAAAAATACACTAAAATAAAATTATGTTTTTTTCATTATGGGTGTGTGTTTTTGCCATGAACATAAAAACCATCCTTACTGTGAGTGGGCTTGCATCTCCACAAACCTCTTATTTGGCCTGAAGGATTGTCTCTTGCTTGTTTCCATGGAATTGTTGCTCCTTCGGCTATAATATTCCACAGTATAGCATAAAACTTATCTATCTCCATTGAGAATATTCCAAAGTATGGCAACTTTCTTTTTCCATGGAATCATGTAGTTGACTTTCTACCTCCAGAAAGTTACATACTATTACTTTAATTAATGCTTACTGAGCCTGAATTATTTTAATTAACCATTTGTTCACACTTAATTATGTTTTCTTTATGCTTTATTAAGGCTAATTAAGGTGACAGTTATTATAAGATGTAACCAATATGCTTTTTTTACTAAATCATTTTTTAGACTCCAATACCTCTTCAAAGTGTACCACACCAGACACCAACAACCATTCAACTAAGGTATGAAGTTTTTTTTGTTGCTGATCGCCTTTATTTACTCCTCATTGCAGACATGGCCAAAATCCTTCTTCATTTCACAATTAGGGCATGTTGCAGTATGTTTTATGCACAGTAGGGGGAGGTAGTGTTCTTGCTGTTAAGACACAGTCCCCCTTTTTCACACTCAGACAAGCTCACATTGTACAATACTGAATATGAGCAGACAATAGGAAGCACTTTTAGACATATTGGACACACATATGTTTATTCCAACCCTATTGAGGAGCCATGTTTCTGTTTTGGTAAAGAATTATTCAGTGTTCATAATTCTGTGATGCAAGACTGAGTCATTGCTAATTATTTTTTTCTCAGAATATTAGGATGAGTGAAGAGGAGCAAATTGACAGGATGAGGAGGACCAAGCAGACACTGACAAATAAAAAGAAGCCACAAAGTTTGATTACAAGTGTCCAAAACCAGCCTCAAACTTCAGAGACGCATGGGGAGGTAGGAGATTATCATTGTAATAATTTCAAAATGGTTGCATTTAGGGCTGTGCAATTAATCACATTTTAATCGAGATCGAGATTTAGTCATGTCTAATTGTCAATGAGATGCTTGGATTTTTTAAATAGAGAGGTCTACGGCCAATTCAGTCAGTAAAAGCATGTGGTTGGAAGCAGAGTTCCGACTTTGAAGGAAGAAATGTTTTCACAGAAATTTACGTTAAATGGCACTAATAAAAAAGTCAGTATTTTATCAGTTTATATTCAAGAAATGAATACTGAAAGTCATATGAAAATCATAATTGATCAATATGAGGGGAAAAAATCACCATACCACCACATCATTTTGTCATATCACCCAGCCCTAGTTGCAGTCATGTATATTTCAACTACAGATGTGTACATGCATCTTCAGTTGAACTGAACATTATATTCACACATTCCCAGACCCCTTTTCCTTTACGAGTCACCCGGGTGGTCACAGCAATCCTACCGTCATCGCTTGTGGCTAGAAAAGTATCTGTGGAAGACCCCCCACCTGAACTAGACGTACCATTACCAGAACAAGTCCAACCAGAGCTCACTGAAGAGAACAAGGAGCTCCCACTCAGAAAGACAAGCAGGCAGCAACACCAGGAAGTAGTCAGACCCTCAACGCTGGAGCCAGAGCATTCAACAAACCAAGAGCAGGGAGGGTGTGGAATCAGAGCTCCAGAACACAGGGTATATATGAACTGCCAGGTTGAACTGTTAGGAGCCCAATCTGGTTGAGTATTCATGTAATATCTTCTGCAATAGGAACAGGAGGAGCGAGGCAGTGCTGTTTTGACCCTGGAAGCGCACCCTGACCTCTGCCTTACCCCTGAGCAGCGGGAAGCTAAACTAAGACGAGTGGAGCGCATTCGGGAGAGAGTTATAAGAAGGTGGGGCCTTTCTGTTGATCCTGTTATTAATGTTTGTTTGTTTGTTTGTTTTTTTTACCTCACTTGCACTATTTTTACTGTTTTATTACTTGTTGGCAACTAAGGTTAATTATAGGAGCTGGTCATCTTTAATGTGTCTAATTTAGTGATTTGTTTTTTTATTTTATTCTCTTAAATGATTATAAATGTAAAGCATTTTTTTAATCTTGTTTATCTAGTTAGTATTTCTAATTATGAACCTTCTAAGTGAAAGTTCTGCCCATATTGCCACCATCTTAATAGTTTCTATTGTAAGACATACATCAAATAAACATCCATATACTGTATAGTAAAATAACAAAAAGACCCTCTGAAAACTTTCCATACTTTTGGCAAAGTTTACTTGGATTGGTTGATTTTATATCTTTCAATCTATCAGTGCAGTCAGAGAGAGTTCCTCCAATCAACTTCCAACTCTGTGGAGAGAGGGCCAGGGAGCCTCCCAGGGGAACCATGAAAGCACAAAGAAGCAACGGCAAACAAAAGGTACCTATACAGTTTGTAATCTGATATTTTCATTTTAATAATAAAGCCTTTATTTGAGAATAACTGGTAACTGTTTCAGGACGTGATCTAGATGATAAAACCAAAAGTGCCAAGTGTTCCAAAGAAGCAACTGCAAGTCAGGACACAGGTGAAATGGATCTTAGCAAAAGCAAAAGTCCTTGTGGGAACAAAACACATCTCAAAGATTACAGCGGGCGAAGGGGAGTCGCCAAGTCCAAAATCAGACGTCCAGCCTCACCATATCATATCTCATCTATGACTGTCTACCCGAAAAATGGAAGCGAGGACTTTATGTGTAACAAAAACAAAGAGGAGCAGAAGCTTGAAGATACAGCCACCGATGATAATGAAAGTAATTTTTCATCCACTGATGTGAGAGCCCAGTGGTTCCTCTCTACGAGCCAGTGGCAGGGTGTTATACCGCTGCAGATCTCAGAGGCACAGACGCCACACGAAGAGGAGGCGCTGACAGATGTGGACCACCAAGGGGCAGGTTTGGAAGAGTCCAGCCAGATGTCTCCTGAAGTCAGTGAAAGCTTGGAGAAGATGAAGCAAAACCATTCACTGTTTTATAAGATTGCGTGTGATATAAGTATTTCAGATTCAGACATTACAAGGAATGATGGGAGTTCAAATATGCAGACTATAACAGAGGAGTTGTTTATCACTGAAGATGGGGAAAGAGCACAGATATCTGATCAACAATGGAATGATCAAAACTCCGTACAAGACACAAAATGTAAGGTAAAAGAAGGAGCCGATCATGAAGAAAATGTGCAAAATAACTTTTCAAGACAAGACGGCCAGGTTCCAGACAGTGAGAATAACAACATAGAAGCGGAAGAGTATACACAGATGATTAAAGATTCAAGTGGTGACCAGGAAAAGCAGGTAAATGAGGATAAAGTTGGAGAGCTCAGGAAAAGCAGGAGTTTGTGTGATACTAACAGTGAGAGCAGCAACTGTGAGAGGCAAGCTGAACACTTAAACGGTGGTAGCTTGAATCGTAGTGCCTCTTTTGGAAAGACCAGAGTAACTGTGCTGAGGACAAGTTTGTAAAATAACGTAATGGTTACTTTTGTACTTGATTATGGGTTCTGTGGGTTCATTAACGTTAACTTTATATCTATTGTGAATAAGATGACTAATACAAATACAATTTCTTTTGGATAATCAAATGTATCAGATATATAAACATAACTGAACCTATCCATCCAAGTACCAAGTAGACTGTAAATGGAGAATGTTCCATTAAAAGTATGACGAGCAAATCCTTTTCACTTCATCTGGTGAAAAGTTGGTTTCTAAAATAGCACAAGAACAAAGAGTAACTGAGGAGATTATAGATAAAACATTGCAACATTTCCGTAGTATTGAGGAAAAAACTGAGAAAGTCTTAAATAATATTTATATGCAGAGAAAACTTGTGCACTGTCTTACAAAACTTTGAGTACTTGTAATTAACCCTTTCATTCCTTGTATTGTTTGAATCTTATATAAAGTAATTCGTGTAAATGTTAAATGGTGATTCATGGAAAACAAAACTTTGTGTTTTGTAATTTGTCATTCATCAATAAACCTGTTGAGAGATGAAAAAATGCTACCAGTTTGTTCTGACCTATAATGTGTTTGCATATCCAGTCTTTTCATGTACACGCATGCTCTCTGTTTCACTCTGTAAAGGTCCCATGGGTGATGGAGTACTGCTTTCTGACTATATTCGATACCAAAAACACAAGGCCTTTGTCACTTTAAATCCTCGCCGTGTCTGAGTCGATGACATCATTGTCTGAGAACACATTACATCATCCCTTCCCAGGCCCTCTCTCGCTTAAAGACAGCACCACCTTATGTTGGCTTGCCCTCCTGCACTACCTGAGTTACATCTGCAGATGAGAAACCAATACTCACATGCATATTAATTGCAGTCTCTCTCAAATTAAATTGTTTACATGTTTGACATGTTAATGCATGGTAATAACTATGTAAATGACCACTTCTAAGCATACCGACAACGTATAATGTTAATGCAAGAACATGAATGGGTAATTTTTTAAGGTAGAACACACCAAAACATAGTTAGACCTATAACATATTTTAAAGCTGTATGGTAAACAAAATTCAATAAAATGTATAATGTATTAAAGCCATCTCCAATGAAGAATAAGAATAGGCTATAACATATAGGCTATAATTTTTTTTTATTTTTTTTTTATGTTTTCCTAGTTGTACAAATAAATCGGAATATAAGAACTCAACCTACAAATTCAAACAAACTTAAAACACAGTTAAATTTTAGAATTCATCATTTGAGACACTTGAGTAATTTAATCTAAATATTCCAGAAATGCAACATATTATCCTGGGTTTATCAGAGGCAAATTGTAAATTTATCATTGTAGTTAATTTATCAGTTTTTGATTGGCCTGTACGAGGACGCGCACAGAGCTGCGGAGAACGCTGAGAGAATGTTTCTTTAAGACCCATTACCTTCCAATCCGACAGAGGGGGGAGCCCGTGCTAAGGTGGAGTATCATCTCTCTTCGCGTTTTTCACCCCCCTATGCCGTTTACATGTGGAGACGAGCCACGGGGGCAAAAAATAGAGACATCAACGCGCTATCTCCGGTTCGAGCGAGAGGCACCGTGGAACGAACCGCCGAGATGGGCCAGAGGAATATTTAACATCAAACATGGACACTACGGGCTCCCCGCGATGACTGTGGTAAGGATGCAACTTCACACCGCCCCTTCCTATGCAACCCAGTTACCCCATTGCAAATAAAACCGTGCGCCGCTGTGAAAATAGTGCATGCCAAGTGATGCTATCTCGACCGTACGCATAGGATGTAGCGCTTAACTATGCCTCCTCTTAACGTGGTGTTGTCAAGGTTCGAGGAGGCAGGGGTGGCTGTGTACAGTGCATGTGTGTGAATGAGGAGGGAGGGGGGCGTTTGAATGGAGGCAAATGACATGGAATAGACTCGGGCTTTAGGGCAGGTGTGTGGTGGTATCATTTATTTGGGGCGCGCTTTTTAGCTTCTTTAATCAGTTTGTTGGGGCGCGAGAGGTTGGCAGTGGAGGGGGGAGTCCTTGTAAGTCGGAGAAGATGCTGCCACTCTGCATTGGCCTACTATGTGTTGCTTATAATTAATCATGGCTGTAACTAAGCATTTGCCGTTGGGAGCTTTTCAAGTCAAGCCTCTCAGTCTGCTGTCACACGGGGCCTAACTGTGGATCTACTACGCGGCCTATTAACAGACATTATCACCATCCTCTCTTCCATTTTGTACACCAAGATGCATTTTCATTTTAACGCACAGGGGCTTTACTATGAGAATGTAAATATGCGCGTGCACGTAAGCTGGCTCATGCACCTCTCCTCCATACATTACGAATATGGAGGTATACAGTAGGCTAGTCTTATGCGCGTCGTCATTTGGCCATTATGCAGAATGAGTGCACTGTGGACTCCGATTCCCCTCGACCCAGCTGCCGACAATCACTTATCGATTCCAATGATGCGTTTCTTGCCCGGGGGGTACCGTTTCGTGGTATTAAGGCGAGGGGGAGGTGGACGGAGGAGAGGGAAGGCGCACGTTCATCATTAGTAGCTATATGTTTCTGCTATATAACCAAGCAATGTGCGTGCATCATCCCTTTCTGCAGGAAATGCCTTTGAATGCAAAAGCAAATACCGTCTTGCTTTTGTCATCCTGCAAACCCATCTCTCCCGCCCCACTGTCTAGCTTGCAGTGTCTTTTTATTACTCGAATTAGATATTTGTTCATGCGTAATTGGATGTCATGCGTAATTGGATGCCATGTACAGTATTAATTGGTGGCACTGAATAGGGTGTAAAGCCAGCGCGTTGAGTCTAGAGTAGGCGGCTTCTGGACTGATGATGTGGATAATCAAAACACCCACATGTGCAGACACAACGCACACAACAGAGTGGACACCAATAGAACTGCTGAAGTCAGTCTATTGCAGAGCTGAAGCTTCCTTTTGGCCTAAGACGAGGTCTAGTCACATCCTTTAGTAACAATGACCATGATCAAACCAGGACTATAGGGGACATCCTGCTGGCTGGATACTGGTTTAGACCTTGTTTTTAGGTTCAGACCTGGACTACCTCTGGTCCTCAGACTGCCATTAGGCCTATGAGAACTTCAACCATAGATTATATGGATATAAAGCTTACCTGATTCAGTCTGGGTTTAACAGAGCTTCAGCTAAACAAATGCATGGCGTCGAAATGGTGAGGATCATGTCCTGTTATCAAATTGATATACACACAAACATTTATATTTTTATTTACTGGCATTTTTATTTACTGGCTTTATTTGAATTGTATCACGGCTATACAATGCTTTGTTGAACTTGTAATGTGCTGGTCATTAGTCATTTCTTATAAGCATTACTACATACACGCTTGTTCTTGATGTCTGACCAATACAACAAAATACATTTTTCACCACCATCACCTGTCATTCACACACCACATCCACACTGGCAAGGTGGGAGAAGTGTCTTGCCCAAGGACATAATGAATATGTCCAGTGGAAGCTGGATAATGGAAGAACCCCTCCAGTCTGAAGATGACCCTACATTGCAAAGTAACAAAGAGTAAAGTTACAAACTGAAGCTCACATTATAGTTGCCTCGATGTCTATTTTAGGACTTAGGGTTAGCCTGCTCTGTTATAATACAATGGTCATTTTTTCATCTTTGCTAGAAAGTCAATGCCGTTTTCTCCTTGTTTTTTAGTTGGACGATGAGTGCTTGAGCCAGTTCTGCCTCACAAGCAGCTCATTTTATGGACTTCAATCACTAGTTATTTTTATTATGTCCAACTCGGGCCTTCATGTAATAATAGCTTCAGACCAGGTTGCTCTGTAACTAGTTTTGATTCGCACAGTGGATGATTTTGGTTGGACAAAGCATTTTTATAGCTCTGCCCAGTCTCTCTGACGTACCCGGGCCTGCATGGGGCACTAAATCAGTCCAAAGCACTTAAAAGTATAAAGGCCAGCATGCGCCCCGGAGTACCGTAGACTAGACAGTGAAGAATATGGGAGAGAAGAGAGGCTCAGCTCACTATAATAATGTTGATTGCCTGAATCTATACAGCCCTGGCACATGGTTTGGAGGGAGAGACAGACGCTTTGTCTACTAAAAAAAAGTAATTTAGAAGATTTATAATTTAGAAATCATTTTTCTGAGTGAGGAGAATCAAAACAAACGTGACTGTGGCACTGCAGCACAGGTTGAATTTAATCTGAATGACCTACTATTTTAACCTGTCAAAGTAACACTGTTTTGCTTAGAATACTTTAGTGACAAAGGTATGTGCTTTATGAAATAAGTAAATGAAGACGATAAACATGTTGTCAAAAGATTGCTTGTTGTATACCATAGCTGTGTGACTGCAATTAATTGAACTACTTATTGAATTGTGATCAGATATTTACTTTAACTTTAGATTTTTAATTGTCAGTAGCAATGTTCATGAACATTTATTTTGTTTTTAATTAGAAACAACAGTCAAATGGAAAATATGAGGTAAAAATAGTAATACAGGTTTTAGCCCAGTCCCACACGGTATACATTGTTGTTTTACATTACACTCACATACACATGTTTTACATTACATACACATACACTCTTGGGCCATAAGGTCAACTGCATTTGTTGCTCTCTGTCTAAACAGTTTTCAGCTTGTATGATAATATTACAATTGTTTGGGAGATATGCAAAATGAATATATTGAGTACCTCATCTATAATCAAAGCTATTAAAAATGCTGATTGAAAATAAGAGAAACAAAGGTAAAAGGCAGTCACTCTGCACAGTCCTTTGGTACATTTTAGCACATTTCTGATGAACTGACATAATAATTTCTGTATAGGATCATTGGGACAATCAAAACAATACTGAGATATGTTAAATCGCCCAGCCAATTTGTAAATGTTCATTTGCTGTAACTGTAAATCTTTTTCTATCAGACAACATGCATTGGCTTGGCTGTAATAAGTGACCTAACATTTGTTTGTCCCTTGTCTTCTCTGTTTGGCAGCTCCCTCCGATGGTGCACTGAGGAGCTCTGTGGACACAATAGAGTAGCATCCACCCTCCTCTCTCCCCTCTGCTCCCATTGCCCCTCCCTGCTTCTCCTGTGCCAGTCCCAGCCACCCACTGACCATCTCCCCATAGAGCCGTCCTATACTTATGTAACATAGGAACACACAGCTTTTTATTCTGTAAATAAGAAAGTATAAAAGTCTCAAGGCAATAAGATTATAATGCGGACATGACCAAAGGAATGCTATTTTTTGAAAAGAAGTAATGATTTATATTTTGTACTTTAGAAAAAACAAGGCACGACATTTGCACGCACAATCCCAATCCTATTTATTTCCTAAGTAACAAACAAACTCAAACGCCACGGTCCCATGATGATGTGCGAAGTGATGCCCACCATTTCGGAGGATGGGCGCAGTGGGACAGGCGGCGGGCCCACCTCTCCTGGTGGGCCAGGGGTCGG
>KN475669.1:0-11252 GCA_000787095.1 Periophthalmodon schlosseri | reverse complement strand
ATGCCGAGCTCTCGCCCTGATAGACTCCACCCCTCCACCTGTTCCCCGAGCTCTGAGACTGGACAGAATGACACACACTCATCCAGGTGCAGGCCTAGATGACCACAGAGAGTTTCGCAGGTAAATGAATGAAGGAAAACTATTAATATATGAATCTAAAATAAAATATTTATGGCAATGGCTTTGATCTTGTCTCTGTGTAGCCTCTCTGCTGATGGAGCCACAACTGCTAGTCAAGATTCCCTGCACAAAGCCAGCAAAAAGAAAAGCATTAAGTCATCTATTGGACGTCTTTTTGGTAAAAAGGAAAAGGGAAGAATGGGTGCCCCTGGTCGGGAATCAGCCTCGCTAGGTTTGTGAATACCTAATTTTTCAGTTTCCCAAAAAAGAAATGTTGAAAATATATTTGTCATAAAAAAATATTTCAGCATCTACTCCATCCGATGACTTGGGATCAGCTGACCCCTTAGGCTTAGCCAAACTTGGGACAGGAACAGTCGAAAAAGATCGCAGAAGCAAAAAGAAGTAAGACCTTTGTTTTCACATTTCTGAAATATTTACTGTTACTATATAAACCCTCTACATTATATGAATGAACATTGCCAAGAAATACCATAGTGTTTAGCAGCTAATGTGACCTGTGAATTTCTATTTATGAAAGTAGGGGTGAGATATTACAGCCTAATCTCTTAAAGTAATCTGTCAAACTTGGCTTTTCACTCTCTGTGCCAGACACGATCTGCTGGAGGAGGCCTGTCGTCAGGGTCTGCCTTTTGCCTCGTGGGACGGTCCCACTGTAGTTACATGGCTTGAGGTACAACCTGGCACTACTCTAATAGGGTGCATGGTTAATTTAAATTGTATTATTAGAATTACTTTCTACTTATAACTGTGCACTGCTTTCCATTTCCTAGCTGTGGGTTGGGATGCCAGCCTGGTATGTGGCAGCATGCCGTGCCAACGTGAAAAGTGGCGCCATCATGGCTAACCTTTCTGACACAGAGATCCAGAGAGAGATTGGCATCAGTAACCCACTGCACAGACTCAAACTGCGTCTGGCCATCCAGGAAATGGTGTCCCTCACCAGCCCGTCTGCTCCGGCAAGCACGCGCTCTGTAAGGGTCCACCTCATAAAAACAGAATAAACACAGACCGTTCACAATGACATCATTCATTCTTGTGTCAAAGTGGAATCTAACAAAACATCTGTGTACTGTCTGTGCAGTCTACAAGTAATATTTGGATGACACATGCTGAGATGGAGTCCCTCGCTGCTGCCACCAAACCAGTAAGACTCAAAACTCAAATGTTGTATAAATGTCTTTTTATTGGGGTAAAATGTTAGTGCTATGGGTAATAGTATGTATTTTATTCAATAATGATTTTAATCATTTTAGAGTGAATTTTCACTCCATCCTGTCATTCGATTAAGTTTGTTTCTTTGTCTGTGTCTCTGATTAGGCGTGTTTGGCTACACCTTTCCCTTGCTATTCCCTCAGTTTCTGTTTTGATGTAGTGTTTCTCCTTCTCATTCTCACTCGACTAACAAAACTTCTCCTTCTGCTTTCCTTGCTCTTTACATTGTGCCACACTGACCCCTATTGCCACCACAACACTGCCCTCCTGGCAACCCTTGCTTCTCTTTGCGACTCTTTGTCCCCTTTCTCTCACTCTTCCTCTCCGCCACGGCCACCAGGAGCAGAAGGAGTTCAGCTGGGATCAGGTTAGTTGTTCACACCACATGACTGGACCTATATTGCGTGTGTTTTCTGGGGCCACCGTTCCTCTCTAAAACAAATATTTATAAAGAGCTAAGTGTCACATGCTTCAGACATGAGGCTTCTTTCATCTCGAGTAGAATAAGCGTATGAGTCACCAAATAACAGGAACCATGCACACGGGAATCTGGGAGCGGGAAAGACAGGCCATTCAAACTATCATAATTTCCCCCTGTGTCCCTGTCAGATCCTGGCCTATGGAGACATGAACCATGAATGGGTTGGAAATGAATGGCTGCCCAGTCTGGGTCTCCCACAGTATCGTTCCTACTTCATGGAATCTTTAGTGGACGCTCGCATGCTTGATCACCTCACAAAGAAAGAACTGAGGGGACAGCTCAAAATGGTGGACAGTTTCCACAGGTAAGGATGAAAGAAGTTTGTTTTTGTTATTGCCAGGGAGTTAGTCAATTCAGAACCATCAACAGACTAGATCTAACGTTGTTGTTGTTGTTGCTTATACGTAGTGTATTTTAAGCTTTCAACTACTTTTTTCCCTCATGTTCAGGGTCAGTCTCCACTATGGCATCATGTGTTTGAAACGTCTGAACTATGACAGAAAGGAGCTGGAGAGAAGGCGAGACGAGAGCCAGCATCAGAATCAAGGTCTACAATTTTGACTAATGTCTATTTACAGTATACTCCTATTGTTTTTGTTGTAACTTTTATGGTTTTTTTTCAGATGTGATGGTGTGGTCCAATGAGCGAGTGATGTGCTGGGTTCAGTCTATTGGTCTAAAAGAGTTTGCAGACAACCTGTTAGAGAGCGGGGTCCATGGGGCCCTGCTAGCACTGGACGACACCTTTGACTACACCGATTTGGCACTTTTACTGCAGATACCAAATCAAAATACACAGGTATGTTAATGACATTGAATGTAGAACTATCATAACAAATAACACCAGCATAAATAACTTACAATATACTTTTAAACTTTTTTTTTCAGGCAAGGCAACTCCTTGAGAAAGAGTACAATGCGCTCATCTCCATGGGAACTGAGAGGCGGCCAGATGAGGTACAGCAATATGGACATGAATACATTTATTTATTTATTTATTTATCTTTATTTATTCAAGGGAACCCAATGAGAGCACTTGGGCTCTCTTGTTCATGGGTGCCCTGTTTAAAATACAATACAAGCAGAAACAAACAAAACAAAACAAAAAACAAACATACAAGTCCATATAAAACATTAAAAACAGAGGCAGGTGTGTGTATAAAAGTTCATTACCAGATTATTAAATTGCAATTGTGTCACCAATGCGTCCAATTTTGCTTTTCCTTGGAGTGTATTCCATTTTTGAGAAGCAAAACTGCTAAAAGCCTCTTTCCCATCTCAGTTTTGGTGTGGCTAGTCTTAGCCTTATGCAGTCATGTGATCTGGAGTTAAATGTTCCGGTATCAATGATTAACAAGCAGGTGAGGTATTCTGGCAGTTTTTGAAGTAGTCCCTTACAGATACATTTCATACAGTGCTGTTCTCTTCTAGCAGACAGTGACGGCCAACCCGCTTTTTCATAGAGAATACAGTGATGGGTTTCAAATCCATCAACTGTAATAAAACGAGTAAAATAGTGGATCCAACTTGTTTCAAAGTAAAGGCTGAAGTCTGCAAGTACACCACACTTCCATGATCCAGTATGGAGAGGAAGGTTGCTTGCACCATTTCTTTTCTGTAATTTAATTTGGGATACAATATTTGTTTCTGTAATAAAATGATCATTTTGATTTTGATTTTAAACTGCTACATAATTCCATGATATGTTTTTTAAAGGATAAGTTTTCGTCAAGCCAAACCCAAGATATTTATTAGTGTTGACTCTTTCAATCAATGTACCATTTAGCGTATAAAGATTTGTAGCTTGCACGTTACTTCAATGTTTAGAAAAAATCATATACCTAGTTTTATTTGCATTCAACGACAGTTTAATATTTAGGAGGGAATTTTGGATTTCATTAAAATCCCTCAGCAGAGGGAGCACTTGCATAGAAAACAGCATCATCTGCATATAAATGTATGTGGCTTTCTCTTAAATTGTAACCAATGGAATTAATAAAAATAGTAAAAAGTAGGGGGCCCAAAATTGAGCCTCGTGGCACTTCTTTACTTAAAGTTAGAAAATCTGATTTAAACCCATCGGCTACTACTGCCTGGATTCTGTTTGAAAGATAATTTTGGAACCAGTTACATGTAGCATTGTCAAATCCAATATGCTTCAGATACTTCAAGAGGACTCCAAGATCCACTGAATCAAAAGCTTTAGTTAAATCAATAAACAGAGCTACACAATCTTGTTTGTCATCAAGGGCTGAGAAAATGTCATTTAAAACTTTTGTGGTTGCAGTGACATTACTATGGCCTTTCCTAAAACCTGATTGATAAGACTTCAAAATGCAGTATTTAGCTAAATATAGATAAATTGTAAATTGACAGGGTAATTTAGATATTGGCCGGAAATGATTTACATTTTTAGTTGTCCCACCTTTACGTAAAGGCAAAACATGTGCCGTTTGCCATAATTCTGGTATAACTGCCCTTTGAATTGATAAATTGAAAATATGTAATTGAGGTTGAATTAAATATGGGACAGCTAATAACAGAAGTTTTGGATCAAGGTCATAAGCACCCGTGGACTTCTTTGGGTCTATGGAAGGATTATCCTTCTGACCTTGATTATGACATTATTATCCAAACCTCACGTCATGCAGAGATAAAATGCCTATTGAAAGCATCACATATTTCCTCTTTTAGAATTTACAATAGCTGAATCTAATAAAATATCGGTTGGTAATGTATAAATATTAGGTTCTGAGAGGGATCTTACTGTCCTCCAGAACTTTGCCGGATTTCTATGACAGTGCAGACATGAAGAAGTTTTTGCTTTTCTAACTACAAATAAACATTTATTTCTCTTTTTGCGAAAAAATGCCCAATCCAAATCTGACCTAGTTGTGTGTGCAGTTTTCCAGGCAGCATTTCTTTCTCTAATTAACCTTGCAATTTCTGAGTTGAACCAAGGATTGTTACAGTTTTTCATTCAAATGTTTCTTTTAGGTGCATGTAGGTTTACAATTTCATTAAATGTATTAATAAAAAAGTTTACTGTATATCACTGTGATACAGGTCAGAGATGAAGGCCTGCTCACTGAAATCTTTATATGATCTTCTCACCTTTACACACGGATGTGTCTTTTTCACTTTAGTATTTCAAATACATCCAATTGGACAATGCTCACTAAAATCAAGTGTAAAAACAAATTTGTCTTATAATTATGGGGTTTGTTACACACATACATGTTTCATGTCTTCATGGAGAGGGTATTTGATATTTTGTCCAATTGCTGCAACAACATTAGAGTCTTGTTTGTAGAGAACTGGTGGCATTAGCATATGCCATTACTAAGAAGCCAACTGGTTCAGCTGTGTTTACATTTGACTAACTACTTAGTTACAGGCAGCATGAGATTTAAAGTGCCTCACTGTCACAACATGTCTTTACTTTGTCAAATAGTACTAATTACTATAAACCCCATTATTAAACAGCTGGTATTATCTGATTCTCCCTGCAGGATGGCACAAAAACATTCACACGGTCTCCATCGTGGAGGAAGATGTTCCGAGAGAAGGACCTTCGCGGGGTGACTGCAGACTCCGCTGAGACATTACCTGCCAACTTCCGTGCCTCGGCCATAGCTACTCCGTCAGTCACTCTGAGGAAAGTGCAGAGTGAAGGTGAGCCCACCAGCACCTAAATCCTACTCAGACCCAAATATTGTCCTTTTAATGTATACTTTTCTTTCTATCAGCCAATTCTGGTCAAAGAGCAGAGTCGGGGTCCGTCAGAACATATTCATGTTAAAAGATAAGCACAGCAGGTGAGCAGCCTTTTCCAGTGTTTTACATATAATCAACACATTTTCACAATCCTCTTATACTGTTTGTTCCAGAATCCCATTCCCAACAGAATCCAAGATGAAAAAATATTTTGAAGAAAAAATATCCCTAAGAATCTAAATAAAAATGAACTCTAGAAGAAGATGACCAACCTCATTCGAGCCAAGTCTCGAAGAATCAAAGACACTGAGTGAAAGACTTGTGTATAGATGAAAAAAGAGTGAATGCTTTTCCATCTGTTTCTCTCCATTTGACCCATAGTTGTGGCATGACACTGTTTGACTCTGTAGAAAGTGGACTGTAGAAAGTGACCATCGCCTATTGTGATTTAATTTTCTATTTTTGAGTGTGAGGTGGCAGTACTGACACAATGAATTTATAGTTTTTTATAAATGGAGAAATGCATTCCTGTTGAGAAGAGGAAAAGGGTAATGTGGCACACATCCTTTCAGGTGAACTTGTTTTTGACAAAAAAAGAACATACTTCTTGAAACATCTTATACTATACAGTCGGGGAAGGAGTGGTTTACATGAACGAAAGTGCACATGGGGAGGGGTGGGGATTGTATGTTCTTAAGCCATAACAGAAAGAGATGCACAAATGTGAATAGGACAGACAATGAGACCAGTAGCAAGTGCTTTATATGAAAAGTGATAAAAAGACTCAAGCATCCGTGTTAATATGCATGCCAAAATGAACATTTTAGACAAAACATCATGATATCAATCATCCTATGATGTAAAAGCTTGAGTAAGGACTTTGTAAAATGTCTGTATTTTATTTTTATCATTTTTCTATTGTATGTATGTACAGTATGTATGTGTGTGTATTAAAACAGTATGTTCATTTCATACTTAGTTTTAAGACTGTAATTTCATTTTAGATTAAAAAATGAAATATGTTTTAAAATATGAACATTTGAGATATGCTACTTGTATGTGTACATTTTGAAAAGAAATGGTGTTGATTTAAATTCATATTATTGGAGAGTAGTGGTGATAAATGAATATTATATGACAACTATAATGATGATTGTAAAGCTGTAATTAAAACATACTGTAAAAAGTGTCATGGGTTTAATTATTCAAATTCAAGGAAAGAAAAGAAAATGTTTGTGTAAGCATTAGCAAGAGTAGCCTACTCTATACACCTTTATAACCTGCAGTGTACCGTCCATGGTGTTACCATAGACTTTATGGGTGTTATTCGTGGATCTATTAAAATAACTTTAATTACTGAACAGGGCTTAATTGAGAGGAAGTGACGTTTCGTTTTGCTTTCCAAAGTAGGAGAGGCGCACACACGCACACACACACACACACACAGACACACACACACACACACACACACACACACACACACGAAGAGGCTTCACAAAATCATTACCTGTAAAAAAGCTAAGTTACTCACTGTCAAACAGCTCACTAATATAAACTGTTCTGTGGCAAAAAGGTGACGCTAACAGTGTAAATGTGCTAGCTTTAGCATGTTAATGCAGCTTAAATTCTAAATCATTGTAGTCTACTGTTACTAGTGACATAAAGGGATGGTTTTCTATGTTTTTGCAGACAAAAGGCATTCATTCTTTCTCGGGTCTTCAATCATGCTCTTCTCAACAGGTAGGAAACTTTACTTTTCACGGTTAAAATACAATTTTAGAGATACGTCAGATCTAGTTAGTTGCTATGATTGCAACTGGGGTTATGTAAAAGGAAATCCATCTAACTCAGTTTAATCAAAATGTCAGCCAGAAAAGAGAAAACTGCCCATCTAGTTTAATAGTTAATTATATAGGAAGCAGGGGCAATGTTAAAAATAAGTGTGTTTGATTTCTGACAGTTTAAAATACAATTTGGGAAGACTTAATTAGTCTCCATTCAAAACCATTTACAGAAACATACAGGTGGATGACAAAAATACAACTGAAGTGAAAGTACTCATAAACGTACAGCATTGGCCAATGTGTGAGTTTTTAGAGGGGTTTATTTAGTAACTCCACAGCTGCTTTCCAGTAAACTTCTGCTTCCGCACCACATGCACAAAGTCCCATTGTACTTGTTTATATTCGCAATTGTTTTATTTATTTAAATGGTGACGCAGCAAAGAATGCTGGTGTTTTAAGATTGATGGAAGACTTCAGAAGACGCATGGATTACTGTAAGTATCTATAGTTTTAATATAACTGAAAACTTGCCAGTTAATACTATGGTGTGCTTTAGATGAAATCTATTAGTCATATTAAAGTTTCAGTTTTTAAGATACACCTAGCACTAGTCTGAATAACAACCAGTGGTTATTAGTACTGTCTTTAGGTATGACAGATGTCCTACCAAATACCAAACTGAACTTCTCAAGGATCTCTTGAACCGGATAAAATCCGTACATGGAGTGCGGAAAAAGTTGTAAATCTTGGTTCATTTATGCACAAGTCTGACTCATGTGGAAGGAGGGCCTCTGAGTCCTTTAAAAGGACCCAGACCTTAGTTCATGCTAAAGATTTTATAACAAACTTGAGCTTCTTTTTTGCAATTTAATTGAAGCCAACCAATTTATTTATCTCATATGATTATTTATTTATATATTTATTTATTATTTATTGTTTTTGTAATCTGTAATTTCCAAATGTTTTTTGATAAACAATACCCACTCACTGTTTTAATGTTATTTCTTTTATTGCCATATAATCAGTCATTTTACATTCCTGACTCAAACCCACTTTTAGCCTTTGGTAACCAGGTGAGAGAAACACATCTGTTCACAGGTAAGTCTATCTTAATATGGCACATTTACATAATCTTGAATCAATGGAAAGAAAGACATTCAATTGTTCACTTTATCAATCTTAGACAATCACAGAAGAGGAATGTATCTGCAAATAACGCTGGATGGACAAGTATCAGGGAGTGACAGCCAAACTCAATACAGTAAGTAGATGGAACACAAGACTCAGATTTTCCTGTTTCAGGTATCTCTTAAACTTAAAATGCCACAACTATCATTTTTCCCCAGGTGTGCTAGAGCTTAAATCTGTTCAAACCGGTGAGGTAGTCATCATAGGACGCAGATCGTCACTATTTCTATGTGTTGATGGCAGAGGACGTCTTAGGGGCCAGGTAAACAGAGAGAGCCATCAGTATGCCCGTGTTGAGTTAGATTCTGCCTTTACATTTCACATCCTCTTCCCCCAGAGCCATTACTCTGAAGCAGACTGCACCTTCAGGGAGCTCCTTCTAGCTGATGGATACACACGCTTTATTTCTTCCCATTATGGACTTCCTGTTTCTTTGGCCCCAAAACATTTCCAGGATCGACACGCAGTCTCCTTCACACGATTTCTGCCTCTTAGGAACACGCTGTCTGAGGTGGCCCCCACGGCAGAAGCAATCGGCAGACAACCTTATATAAACCTGGACTCTAATGATCCACTTGGGATGGAAACTGCTGTAGTTAGTCCACAAATATTTATTCAGAAATAATGGTCTGCTGCTTTTTTAATATTTATGATACTATACAATCTCATAGACATATGTATTGAATGAGTTTATTTAATTGTTTAGTTGTTTATTTAATTGGTAGCATGTGGCATATTTGCACATTTTGTTAAATAATAATTATTTATTTATTTTTTAATTTATGATTTTTCAATGTGAGTAACTCGTAGTTAAAGCGTTGTTGTTGTTATTTTGTTTTCTTTGTATGTGTGATGTCTGAGCTGGAATCCTCAGCGAGTATGGTCTAGTAGTATGTAACCAGTGCTGCTCCCTAGTGGTCTATTAGGGAAACGCAGATGCTATAAAAATAAATAAATTAATAATAATAATAATAAACTGGCACTTAACTGTACAAATTCATATTTGTTATTCTTTTATATAATAATTGAAGAAAATAGATTTGTGAGACTACTGTAGATAATCACAAACGTGAACTTCATCTTACATAAGACATATTTAACTTCTATTTATTTTTTTTTATACTACTATTAGTGTAAAAACTATACTATATACTTATAGTGGATTCCATTATCAATTAAATCTACTAATACAAGCATCTTGTACTACTTAATGATAAACGTACTGTGTACAGTGTTCAGACATCTCACAAAATTAATAAAATATAATCTTTATTAGAAACATCCATCTAATCTGAACAAAAAAGCACACAATTGCATCTTGAGGTCATATTAGCCAGTACTGCACTCTAGGGCACTACAATGGCTGGTTGATCAGTTTTCAGAGAAAGGCAGAAAGTACAAATACAGTGATAGTGAAAGTAAAAGAGAAAGAGTTTGAGCACAGTGTAGTTTGTTCATAATGTATATTAATTACATTTTTAAACATGGGTATATAGAACTAGAGACACAGTTTATTCTGCTTCCCCTATTAAGACATCACAGTTTGAAACATTGAATTTGCAACATTTTAAAAACAAGCAATGATATCACACAGCATTCATAGCACAACCCTGAGAATGTAAAACTTGTCTGGTGACATATTACCAGTTGCTGAAATATAGTTTTTCAGCTCAGTTTTGTTCTAAAATCACATATGGCTCTCTGTACAAACTACATGCCTTCCTTACACTTGAGTTACCAGTGGTTCTCTCATACATGCGTTCCCTTCTTTATACTCCATACCATGAGCTGGACATGGTCCATCCAGCAGAGTTCTGTTTACAGGGGTGTATCTGCCCTCAATGGCGTAGTACTCTGCCTCTGGATCCTGAACCTCTTCTTCCTTTTGTTCCTCTTCTTCCTCCTCTTCTTCATCTTCCCACAGTGATGTCTTGACATGATTGTACTCTGTTTGATCTTCACACTCAGTCTCACGGTGGTAGAAATAACTGAAGTTGGACACTATGACAGGCACAGGCAGTGAAATGGTCAGCACACCGGCAATGGCACACATAGAGCCCACCAGTTTTCCCCAAACGGTCTCTGGACACATGTCACCATATCCCACTGTGGTCATGGTAACCACAGCCCACCAGAAAGCATGTGGTATGCTGATAAAAGCTGTGTTTTTGTGGTCAGCTTCAGCAAAGTATATGGCACTGGAAAAGAGGATGACTCCAATAAAGAGGAAGAATATGAGCAGACCTAATTCACGCATGCTTGCTCGAAGGGTTTGACCCAGAATCTGCAGTCCTTTGGAGTGACGCGACAGCTTGAAGATCCTGAAGACTCGCACCAGCCGGATGACTCTTATGATGGCCAAGGAAGTGGCCGGAGTAGCATCATTGTCCTTGGCCAGCTCTGTGCCCAGAGTAACAAAGTATGGCAGGATGGCACTGAAATCTATAATATTCATGACATCCTTGAAGAAGTATGTCTTACTAGGACAGCAAGCAAATCGCATTAAGAGCTCAAAGGAGAACCAACATATGCACATTGTCTCCACTAAAAAAAAAGGATCCTGGAAGACACTCTGTGGCAATGGCATATTCTCTGAGACATTCTTGGGAAGGGAGTGATACTTGTACAAATATTCCTAAGAGAAGAAAAGAAAGGAAGGATTAACAAAAGCATGTTTTCTGCCAACTTTGTTAATCTGGTTAACTATCAAACAAATCATAATGTCT
>JACM01008254.1:0-15873 GCA_000787095.1 Periophthalmodon schlosseri | reverse complement strand
CGGTATCTGTACTTTTACTTTACAAAATGGAGTCCTTCTTCCACCACCGTGAAAGATTTTTTTTTGTGTATTATCATTATTTTCCCAGCTCCGTCCACTCGTCCTGAGCACAGCGGGACTAAGCCTGATTATAATAAACAAACAGCCGGACGGCAGCGTTAACCTATGGACACGACTCGTTTATCTCATCCCACCACCTCCGCCTTCTCTCTCTGGACTCTAAATACATTTCCTGGACGCTCGCGGAGTCCGGTCAGGAGGGCGGCGGGATTATGAGAGCTGAAAATCATTATCCGCACATTAGTTTAGCAGTAACCTGACCCGGGCGTTCGGAGCGGCTCTGTGGCAACTTCAAAAGAGCCGCTGTAACCGCGGCAACGCAGCTGTACACGACGAGCGAGGCGACCGCACCGACGACGTCACCGCTTTAAAAAAAAAAAACATTATCCATCTAGACGACGGCAGCAGAAGCCCGTTGACCCGTTCAGGCTAATTGGAGCATTATTTAGTTAAATTTGGTAGAAGAAATAGGTAATGTGGCCGGGTGAGGAACACCAAAGTGACCGCATGAAAGTGAAGACGGCGCTGGGGTTTGAGAGAACGATGTCACCGCCACGAAAAAACAAAGGCCCAAACACACACAGGCCAGATGTTTAATTAAAAAGGGGGTTTCCATTATTCTGAAGCCATTTAAAGCAACATGTGCGAGACGAGAGAAAAGAGAGAAAAGGTTTGGAAATGGGAAAAAGAAGGGAATCGATGGATGCTGTAGTGCTGTCGCGACGCTAACGTTTTCAATGTCGATACCATAGACTGTATATATAAATGGACGTAGCTAACCCGCTAGCTCAACTCTGGCTCCAGTTCACTTCCTGTGTTAAACTCCGCCCCTCTCTCTGTACCTGCTGCTGTCAGACTCATGTTGGTCTTAAATGTTCGTATTAACCCTCTACATGATCCTGGGGGTTTTATTTCACTATTGTGTCTGTAAATCAACATATGAACATTAATAACAGACAAATCAGGCGCCTTCTTTCCCCGAGGTCACTCCCGCTAGCGTTAGCAACAGGTTTGATTGACAGCGTTGCTAAGCGCCCGCTCCCTGATAAACTAATGAATCAGTTAATAAAAACCCCAGGATCATGTAGAGGGTTAATACGAACATTTAAGACCAAAATGAGTCTGACAGCAGCAGGTACAGAGAGAGGACACAGTTTTCTGACGTAAAGTGAACTGGAGCCAGAGTCGATGGAGCTGGAAGTGCTCCATTTGGATCGCGGCGGCTATAGCAGGTTAGCTGTGTCCGTTTATATACAGTCTATGGTTTGGACATAGGTCATTACATTAGACAACGGTTTCTCTGGGTCTATGGACTTTTGGTCATTTCATTTTGGTCGATTTAAGGTCCGGCTTTAATTATTTGTCTAAAACTTAGAGCTTAGATTTGTTTCTATAATTTTCTTTCTTTTCTTTCTCGTCCAGTAAAAGCCCAGATCCATTCCAAGTGTTTATTGGCGCCACGGGCCAGGCCATATGAAACTATAGGAACCTGAGATGGAAAACTACTATTTGAATGAGCCTTATACACCTTATTTGCCTGTTCAATATCTATAAACCACTGGAGCAAGTTTTGGATTAGGTAAAGTGGGAGTAACTCAAAACTACAGAAGCCTCAGAGGGTCAAAAGACAAAAAACTTCAAATTCAGTTGGTCAAAAATAATACATCCATCTTGAAGGGTCAGATCTCTGAAGCAGGGCCGGGCCTGGTCAGGACTTGGACGGGAGACCGCTGGGAAACCAGGTGCCACGGGGGGGCGCTAGTGGCAAAAATGGCTGTTGTGTCCTTAGGCAAGACACTTCACCCACATTGTCTAAAATAACTGGTGTGTGCGTTTGTGTGTTCCTCACCACCACCGAGGAATGAATGAAAAATGCAGAGTAAAGTGATCTGAGGGTCTTGAAAGCTGTAAAAATCAAAGGCGTTATTATTATTAGCAGTAGTAGTAGTAGTAGCAGTAGAAGTAGTAATAGTAGTAGTAGTAGTAGTAGCAGAGGCAGAAATATAAAATATACATTTAAAAACGTGTATAAACTGAATCTGAACTGCTCAGGTGGAGCTCAGCCTCAGGGACCAGCCTCTTCGGCCCAAACACACAGGAGCTGTTTGTGATGCAGGCTCCAACTTCGGGCATTGTACAAAAACGGTTTGGAGAACTGCAGTTTTGTTGGTTTAAAGTCTTGCGGAGCGTGACTGCTGTAAAACGTAATATCCTCAGATTTTTCTTGCATCTAGAAGCCGACAGCGCAGGGTTATGTCCAAGTCACCTCATAAACTCCATCGAAACCAAACACATGGCTGTGAAAACACACAGCGTTTCAGAATACACTACTTTTTTTCTTATTTTAGTTATTTGAAGGTATTTCCAATATTATACACCAAAACAAAACAATTTAACTTTGTTCAAACTTTGACTAAATTAAATGCAACGCTCACAGACTGTGTAAAGAAGTGACTGAGTGAGTGTGACGTCACCACAGCGTCGGCTCCAAATGAAGCTCATCGAGGCCGGAGCAGTTATAGGGACGATTTAGAACCAAGTTCGATATTTGGAATTCTGACCACGAGTATCATAGCAACCAAAGAGCCAATCCGGAGCGAGGCTGTTGAAGGTAACGCCCCTTCCCGCCCGCTCCGCTGGTTTAACAGGGAGCGGGCGCTTAGCAACGCTGTCAATCAAACCTGTTGCTAACGCTAGCGGGAGCGACCTCGGGGAAAGAAGGCGCCTGATTTGTCTGTTATTAATGTTCATATGTTGATTTACAGACACAATAGTGAAATAAAAACCCCAGGATCATGTAGAGGGTTAATACGAACATTTAAGACCAACATGAGTCTGACAGCAGCAGGTACAGTTTTTCAATAGAAAGTGAACTGGAGCCAGAGTGGATGGAGCCGGAAGTGCACCAGGATCACTTCCTGTTTGGAACGTGGCGGCGGCAGGTTAGCCACGTCCATTTATACATACAGTCTATGGTAATGCATCATTCATAAAACCTCATAAAACTGCAAAAACGGCAGTGAAAATACATAGAGCCGAAAGAATATCTGACCCAGTTTCAAAATTCCGTCAGTTTTCCATGGCTTCGGCATCTGGAAATTTGGCGATTAATATTCATCATTTTCCAGGATGTGTGGCTTAATAGTTAATACTCGAAATCTGCTGAAACATGAAAACTGCGTTCGCTTTAGCCCCGTGGATCTGGCTCTGGCCGTCACTGAGGTCAGATGCCTGGTAATAATGCGAATGCCAGCGCTGGTTTGTGCTGTGTCCCGATGCGGTTATGAAGTAATAGCTTCCAAATTCTGGTGCAGGACGACGGCGACCGCAAATAGAGCAAAAAAATGAGGAACTGAAAGTGCTCTGGAAAATCCAAGAGAGTGTGTGAGTGTGTGAGTGTGTGTGTGTGTGTGTGTGTGTGTATGTATGTGCTTATTATGAAGTTTTGTTGGGTTTTTTTGTTTATTTTTATTTCCATTTCCATCGCCATCATCATTATGACTTTCACGGTCGCGTCTCCCTCTTTACTTTGACAACTCCAAACCTCTGTCTTGTCCCTCACTTTCGTGCGTCCACTTAATGCCCCTTTCTCGCTCGTAAATGTGCATCTCTCTGTTGTAAATACTGACGTTTGCAAAGTAAAATCAAAAATCCAACGGTCGTGCATTAAAGCAACACTCCGAGATCCCCGACTCCCGGCTCCAAAGAGACAAAAAGCCACCGGCACCGTTCACAGTATAAATATGGATTTGGAATTTGATGTTAATCCCACAAGCAGAGGAAAGTATGTAAGAGGCGAGTGCAGACATCTGCGCCGTGTCCAGTACAATGCGGTTCTATGTAGACGATGTCATCGCTAATCCAAGTCATATGTATGTACGTGTACGTGCCAACGCTACGGGGCTGAGGTCGCTTCAGGAATCGCTGGGATAAAATCTCGTGCCAACGCTGCCACTGGAGAAAACTGGCACAAGATGGAGAACACACATGGAAAATTATATTGGGAGAGTTTTTCATGAAGAAAATGGGGTTAAATGGGGGTGTGTCTTATTGAGAAGCTGTAGTTTAAATAAGTCCTATTGTTCCGTGTGTCTATAGTTTTAATCTGTGACACCTGTGGATCATTATGTTGTGATTTGGACATTTAAAGTCGCAGTAATTCATCTAAAACCACTTAATAAAAGAAATAAAAGACGTTCAAGTTAGAAAACTTAAGAAAATAAAACTGGAGAAGGAAGTGCGTACGTCACAGTGGGCGTGTCACGTTGGAGGTAAAAATGGGAGTAGATCGGCAAAATGGCGTCTATTATTAGTCTGTCTACATCTCCAAAGCTCAAAACGCTCTGTTCCACCTTGTGATGTCATGAAGTGGTAGTTTTCAAGTGAGCAGCTCCTTTTACCTTTAGTTCAGTAGAGGTTGGCAACTCCAGGGCTGAAATGATCCAAATGATTCTAGTGAAGGTGTGTGGAGTTTAAAAACACAGTGGAGCACCTCCTGTATTACCACTTGATGACATCACAAGGTGGAACAGAGTGTTTTCAGTTTGAGAGAAGAACTCAGCCTAAATCTGCAGGGTTTGTGTGTTAAACGTGTGTGAATGACACAAAACACAACTCCAGGTCTGTTTGTGATGAGGTTTGTGATTGTCATTATCACGTAGATCAGAGTCGTGTCGTATGTGGCTCTTGAAGCGTCAGCTCAGGGTTTTGTCCGAGTCACATCATAAACTCCATCGATGCCAAACACATGGCCCTGAAGACAGACTGCGGCCATCAACGAGGGATAAAACAGCAATCCACAAAAGCCATCTCTGATCCATTTTATTACAATCTGTTTAAAACATTAAGAATCAACTATAAATAGAAGATGCTTGTTAAATACTTTCTACAGATCTGTGGAGCTCAACAGCCGCGGCCGCTCCGGTTCTGGAAGTCAAGTTTACGTTCATTTTTCCCATACACTTTTTCCAAAAATTCAAATAGAGTTCAAAGGCATCACAGAGGCTAACCAGCTACGTGCTAACCAGCTACGTGCAAACCAGCTACACGCTAACCAGCTACGTGCAAACCAGCTACACGCTAACCAGCTACGTGCAAACCAGCTACACGCTAACCAGCTACGTGCAAACCAGCTACGTGCAAACCAATATCCATAACGCAGCTGTTTTAAGTCCGAAAAGCACATTTTAAACACAAGATTCTGCGATAAGCTTTAATAACTTATGATTTATAAAGTTTCAGAAACTTGAAATAAAAGTGCAGGTCTTGTGTCATTAGTTCCACAGAGCTGATTAACCCTGAACTTTCAAACTTTTAACATTTTTTTTTTTCAGAAAGTCTACGGGAAAAATGAATGAGAAATGTAGTTCCAGGACTGAGGGGCAGGTGTCACTGTTGAGCTCCACAGTCACCGGATGAAGATTTGACCCCCGCCATCTCCTCACCGCTTAAAAGACCCGTATTACGCAATGTTTAATCTATGTTCTAATGTTTCCTCATCGCAAACATACCATAGTTGTGTTTTGTTTGTTTTCCGTTACAAATACGGCCTTGGATACTGTCGTCAAGGCGGGGGGCGAAGGAGAGGGCGGAGCGGAGCCCGAGCGGTGACAGTTGGACGCCGGGAAACCACGGTCGGGAAAAGCATTAGGGGCTCAGGCCTAATAAACGAAACGGTGCGTCCAAACTCCTGACATATTTATATTTCCCCGCGCGAGGACCACATACGCTCAGCCCTATCTCCTCGTTATTTATTACGCGTCAGGTCTACGGCGGTGAGGTCCGCAGCTCCGCGCAGCCGGGTCGCCCTCATAAACAGCGAACTCAGAGCCCGGACTCCGCCGCAGAAATGTCAGCGCTGAGAACGCAGGAGGCTCCAGGTAACGGCGCTGCTGTCCTCATTAGCGCTCAGACAGTTTGGACAGCCCCCGCTCCCGCCCCCCTCTGGCTCCTCGCTGCCGCTGACCTTACATCACTTCTCACGGGGGCCTCTCCTCTTCTTCTCCGCTTCACGCGCCGCCGCGGCTCCGGCCCGGTTCTGACGGCGCAAACTCTACAATTAGGCCATGGAGCTGTGACAGGGAGGAGAGCAAAGTAAAGGGGGAGAGGAAATCTGCGTTCACCACATCTGACAAGAGGAGAGAGGAGATCCTGGACTGGAGAGCTGCGCCGACTTGTGGTCAAGGGAGGTACTACGCAAAGGCAACCGCAGACAGGAAACACCCCATCACCGTCGTTAAAGTCGTCCTGTCTCGATAACAAACTTTGAAAGCAAATAGACGATAAACGATAATATTGAAGCGAATTTAAGCCACTGACACAAAAACCCAAGAGCAGATTTAAACCACAAAAACTATTCAAAATCTACAATATTATTAAAATTATGAGCTAGAGCAGATTTAAACCACAAAAACTATTCAAAATCTACAATATTATTAAAAATTATGAGCTGCAAGAAATAAACAGCAGAGTGAAACACTTTAGTCGTTAGTTTGAGTCTGGAATGAGTCAGACAAGTAATTTATTCAAACTTTTACGAATTAAATCTGATTGTATAAACAGAAAAATTACCAAAAATGTCCCAGTAGAGGAAAGAAAATGTAACACGATAAATATTGACCCCAAAAAATACTGTTCCAGCTTTAAAGCACCGAGCGAGAAGTCGATAGTGACTACGACACTTCTACTTTCAAGTCAAGTTTATAGCGTTTATAGAGACAGCTGCACCTGTTTTTAATAGTGTTGTTCCGATACCGATACTTGGCCTTAGTGTCCTCGCCGATACCGATACCAGCGCGATACCGATACAGAGTGAGAAGAAGCAGAGTAAGACTAATCCACTCTGTTACAGCAAATATGACTCCAGTGACAGTCTGTCTCTAAAGAACCTCTGGAAGAATAAATGAGATTCTGAGACTAAAGCGTCAGAGTCGGACGGATAAAGGTCCTGATGATGAGTTGTGCTGATTTAAACACTTTTACTTTCACTTTCACTTCACAGAGCGAGGATCAAAACAGCAGTGAGGAAAAACGCCTCATCCTCGGAGCACATGGGTCACTGTGCAGAGGAAACAAAGTCTGTGTTAGCGCTGTTATCGTGTTAGCGCTGTTGCTGTTGTGGCGTTAGCGCTGTTGCTGTTGTGGCGTCTGCTGAGCTTCCACCGTCTGCATTTAACCTGCTCTGAGCGTTAGCGTTAGCATCAGCCACAGACGTCAACAGGATCCTCATTCAGGAAACACAAAGTGGTATCGGATCGGTGATTTTGTCTGAGTGTTTGCCGATACTGATACCTGAAAAATGTGCGGTGCCGGTATCGTAACAGCTCTAATTTCTAATATTCGAAATGGACCTGTGCAGTCGTTAATGTTGTTTTTGTTTGTATTTTCTAGACTGGGCTCATAAAGAGTCTGGAGCTATTCACTTCAATATTCAAAATGACTTATGCAACACCTCCTGCCGGTTCGTCTCACTTCTTTACATATTTATTATTATTAATATTAGTTTTTGTCATATTATTCAGTCCAAAATGCACCAAATTAAAATGTAAAGAAGTAATTTGAAGGTACAGTGTGTAACTTTTTCTGGACTCCACTGAGATGTTACTGTTTTGCCTGTTACGTTTGACACTACGGCTCTAAACTCTGCTTCAAATCAAGTGGCGCCATCAGGCCAAGCTCCAGGTCAGGTCTGTGGAAAGGCCAAGCCTGTTCACAGCAAGAACCACAGACTGTGAAGAAGTGACCGAGTGAGTGTGACGTCACCACAGCGTTCGGCTCCAGATGAAGCTCATCGAGGCCAGAGCAGGTACAGGGACGATTTGGAGCCGAGTCCCGCGATCACTTCCTGTTTGGGGCGCGGCGGCGGCAGGTTAGCTGTGTCCGTTTATATAAACAGTCTATGGTCAGTTCAATGGATTTTGAGCAGTAGAAACACCTAATTGAAAAAATGCAAGACAGAAGAGTTAAATGTCATACTATTGAACATTCTGGGCAAAGCAGTGACATTTCCGTAGCGACACAGAAAGGTTACACAGTGGACCTTTTAAATGGGTCATGGCCAATTTGTATGCTTAATAGTCTCACCTAGTTTTAAAGGTCTTATATTACGCACAACTGACTCTCATGAGCTTTAAGTCATGTTAGAATGTCGTCTTCTCCCCAAAAACAGACCTGGAGTTGTGTTTTGTTTCATTCACATGTTTGAGTAACACTTTATTATTAGTCTGTCTACATCTCCAAAGCTCAAAACGCTCTGTTCCACCTTGTGATGTCATGAAGTGGTAGTTTTCACGTTAACAGCTCCTTTTACCTTTAGTTCAGTAGAAGTCGGGAATTCCAGGACTGAAAACAAAATCCAAATGATTCTAGTGAAGGTGTGTGGAGTTTAAAAACACAGTGGAGCACTTCCTGTATTACCACATGACATCACAAGGTGGAACAGAGTGTTTTCAGTTTGAGAGAAGAACTCAGCCTAAATCTGCAGGGTTTGTGTGTTAAACATGTGTGAATGAAACAAAACACAACTCCAGGTCTGTTTGAGACGAGGAAACAACATTAGAACAGATCAGAAAACAGCGTAACATGGGCCCTTTAAGTTCTTTAGGGTCTTTAGAGAAGTTTACATATGTTTTTTGGGGTTTTTTTTTATATTTCCGAAATGCTGTCCGACCGTTATACTGCCCCCTCCCTGTCTGCCAATGTAAATGTCGTATAGCAGATCCTAAAGCAGGAGTAAACACAGCTTCGGCCCCACAGGAGAGCTCTGCCTCAGATGATCCCGTACACCACTTTTACGAGCGCGTTTGACTTCCACGCTCATCTCAAGGAGGCGCTAACCTCGCCCACGAGCTCGATAAAACCGCCGCAGATACAAAGACGAGCCGCCGTCTTCCCGGATTAATGGAGCCGCGCGGGAGGCGGGCGCGGATATGATGGAACGCGCTCCGCCGGTACAAGAGACACAAGGGTCGTCCCGGGCCAGACCCAGCCCATCGATCAGGCTGAGGAGCTGAGACGGGAGGCTTCAGTTTACCCCGGGCTACATCTGGAGGAGACTTACGCGTCAACATCTGCAGTTTACATTCAAAATGATACTACATACCTTCGTTTTCAATGTTTTTTCCTTTGTTTATACGCACACAGACCTCAGATATATGAAGTCAGATTTGTGGCATTATGTAGTAAAGGAAAAATGTGAAATAATTCAACTCAATGTGTTTTATATTTCATACTCAAGCCTTCAGAGTGTCCTCTCTTTGCTTTGTGGAGCTCAAACACTTGTCCTTCTCTCAATGAGCTTCATGACGAAGTCCCTGAGATGGTTTCTACTTCACAGCTGAGCCTTAAACGGCCCCATTATGACATTTTCTGATTTTTGTTATAATCATGTTTCCTCATCAGTAAATAATAAAAGGAAACATGGAGATCTAAATATGTTATGTGTTACAGTTAATACCCCATAGAAGTAAAATACCCCCTCTTTAATACCCCATAGAAGTAAAACACTTCCTCTTTAAAAGATCTTTCTCCCTGTATCGACTGTTTGTTATTCTGTGATCACATTAAAATAGACAAACTAAACACTTAAAGCTCCTGTATCACAGACCGACTCCTGTAGCTTTAAGTCTAATGTCCTCCTCAAAAACACACCTGGAGTTGTTTGTTTCATTCACACATGTTTGAGTAACACTTTATTATTAGTCTGTCTACATCTCCAAAGCTCAAAATGCTCTGTTCCACCTTGTGATGTCATGAAGTGGTAGTTTTCAAGTGAACAGCTCCTTTTACCTTTAGTTCAGTAGAAGTCGGGAATTCCAGGACTGAAAACAAAATCCAAATGATTCTAGTGAAGGTGTGTGGAGTTTAAAAACACAGTGGAGCACTTCCTGTATTACCACATGACATCACAAGGTGGAACAGAGTGTTTTCAGTTTGAGAGAAGAACTCAGCCTAAATCTGCAGGGTTTGTGTGTTAAACGTGTGTGAATGAAACAAAACACAACTGTTTGTGATGAGGAAACATCAGAACAGATCAGAGAATAGATTAATATAGACCCTTTAAGTAACAGCGCTTCAGACAGCGCAGTGCCTACAGTTAGCATCACGCCCCCAGGGAACGTTGATGACATCAGCTGCAAAGTAAGAATAACGCGACAGACTCGGCCCATCCGTCGGGCTGCGTTCCCGGGACGGAGGCCTTGGGTTAACCCGGGCTCACCTCTGGAGGACAGGGAACAGCTGCAGCCGCTCGGGATTCTGGGTAATTGGATTTGAAGGCCCAGCGATCACACAGAAAGTAATAGTGAGATCAGAGGCTTGGATAAAAATGAGAGTGTTGTCTTCTGCCTTAATGGAAGCCGCTTCAGTGAGTGATACTGAACAGCTCTTTGTCTCAGAGTTAAGATCAGAACACGTCAAAAAACTGGGAAAGTTTCTCAAAACACAGACTGGCCAAAGTGAAAGTTTAACCTTTGGTGGATTTAAAGTCTGCGCAATTTGAATCAATAGAAGAAGAAGATATTTATACTTTTATGGTGTAGTCAAAGTTTAATGATGCAACAGAGAAATACTGAAATAACATAGACCATTGTCCTAAAGTTCAGGGCATAAATCGCTGTAGGTCGATTTAAACCAGTCCTGTTGTTCTTGTGTCTATAGTTTTAATCTGTGACTCTGTGGATCATTATGTCATAATTTACACATTTTAAATCACAATATTCATCTAAAACCACTTTGTAAAAGAAACACACCAGCTGATTTCAAGTTCGAAAACTGCGGTGCCCAATGGAGCTGACGTTGCTGTAAACGTCATCACAACAAAGCGCCGCATGCTGTCGGCGCCCCCTATGGACAGCTGCACATCACACTAGAGCAGCACATTTTTATTCATTTGTACCAAAATGACGACGCGACGCTGCAGAATCCTACGAGTATCAACGATTAAGAAAATAAAACTGGAGAAGGAAGTGCGTACGTCACAGTGGGCGTGTCACAGTGGGCGTGTCACAGTGGGCGTGTACCGAGGTTAAACGGGGGCAGATCGACAAAATGGCGTCTTGAAAATAAGAGATTAAAGATTTACTCAAACATGAATCACTCCAAATACAACTTCAGAGGCTCAACGAGAAGAAACGACTACAACATGGATAAAGATCTGAACACAACAGTTTGTAGAATAAAAAAAAGCAAACAAAACCCCTTTAGAAAGCAGAGGATCACAGAAACTATAGGTAAAAACATTCAAACTCTGGAAACATTCTGTATTCTCAAGTCTGTTTTCTCACTACCAGATTCTAAAGAGTTAAAGCCGTCGATGCATCACACAAGTCCAGAAACCAAACAGGGCCTTTTTAGGTTAAGTAAAACCGCTGACCACTCACTGAACGAGGATTTTAATTTCTACCGTCAACTCGGGGCTTTAGCAGTTAGCCGCGATTAGCCACGATCTCTGCCTCCCGCCGCAACTTTGAGGAACATAAGATCCAGAGCGAGCACCAGCCTAATCCAGTCTGATGTGGAGAGTTTGAGTGTGAACAGGTCATTTCATAACGTCATAATAAATGGGTTTTCTGTGAATGCAAAAAACGATCTCAGTGAGTGGGAGCACACAGAGCAGACCGTACCTCTGTCTGTTCTGGGGCAGGGCTTTGCTGTCCACCGCAAACATCTTGGACACGAACACGACGACCGGAGCGTCCGCTTCACTCGAGCATCGCAGAAACACTGGAACAAATAACACAGAGACGACAGTGTTTAAACGTGTCTGAACAAACTGAGGACAGGAGGTGTGTCGATGTAACAGACTGTGTGTAAATGGACAGAGCAAACCCGCCGCGCCGCGTTACAAACAGGAAGTGACCGTGGTCGCGATTCCGGCTCCATCGGCTCTGGCTCCGTGGTTTTAATACGGTGAGTTCTCGGGTCTAGTCTCTAATACGACAACTGTACGATGGAGCCGGAAGTGCGCCACGATCACTTCCTGTTTGTGACGCGGCGGCTAACAGGTGTTAGCTACGTCCGTTTATATAAACAGTCTATTCTCTCGCTCCCGTCTGAAAACACAATAAAAGGCCCATTACGATATGTTTTTTCAGATAAAATACAGTTGTCCCTGATGTGTCTCTGGAGAGAGCTGAGTCCAGACAGACGAGCCGTGAGTCACAGCAGCAGTGGGTGAGATTAGACTAATGAGACGATTAGGGACGACATGAAAAGACAAGAGCAGAGATGGACAGGTCTATAGAGCCACAGAGAGAGAAAGAGAGAGAGAGAACACCTGAGGAGGAAACTACACACAGACACAGACACAGACTAATCATAAAGTGTTACTCAAACATGTGTGAATGAAACAAAACACAACTCCAGGTCTGTTTTTGAGGAGGAAACAGCTTTAAAACATGACTTAAAGCTACAAGAGTCAGTTTTGCGTAATATAAGACCTTAAAGTCATTTCAGATCAATTTGCTTTTCAATGGACAAAACGTAAAACTATTATTTACTTATAAAACAGTTTATCACCAAATGAAAGAAAAACTAGATGAGGAATTGTAACTGTGTTTATTTGAATCTGCTACTAAAACAAGAACGCTTCAAAAATCCAACTGAAAAAGATTTAAACCAACAGAAATTATCCATAAATAAATGAAATGCAAGACAGTACGAAACAATGCTCCACTGGTCTTGGGACAAACAAACAAACAAAACCAAAAACTCTAGCTTTTTATTTATTTCAGTGCACGTTTGTATATATTTAAGAACGCGCAAACCTGGACTCTGACACTACAAATCAATGAGAAAATGACATCCACTGACAGACGCCGCCCACAGGAGACTCTGGAGGCTGTATCAGATCAAGTGTAATGAGCACCTTCACGGGCCAATGCTGCGTCAGTGTAGAGAGCTAAGTGCATCGGGCTAGAGCAGGAAGCAGCAATGAGATTACACTGTGGTCTACGTGAATGAACCGACGCAACGGTAAGTCAAGGAGCTAATGTGGAGAACACGACACCGCCGCCCCTCTCCACCCGTCGTTTATCCTCATAACAGTCTGCAGCCGTATCGTGCTGATGGGTGTCCTGCTGACGCACAGATAAAGTTCACCAAAGAACGTTAAGAGGTTAGTTGTAAATATGTCATTTAACTCAGACGTGTTCTTCAAACTGTTGTGTTCAGATCTTTATCCATGTTCTAGTCGTTTCTTCTCGTTGAGCCTCTGAAGTTGTATTTGGAGTGATTCATGTTTGAGTAAATCTTTAATCTCTTATTTTCAAGACGCCATTTTGTCGATCTGCCCCCGTTTAACCTCCACCGGTACACGCCCACTGTGACACGCCCACTGTGACACGCCCACTGTGACACGCCCACTGTGACGTACCCACTTCCTTCTCCAGTTTTATTTTCTTAATCGTTGATACTCGTAGGATTCTGCAGCGTCGCGTCGTCATTTTGGTACAAATGAATAAAAATGTGCTGCTCTAGTGTGATGTGCAGCTGTCCATAGGGGGCGCCGACAGCATGCGGCGCTTTGTCGTGATGACGTTTACGGCGACGTCAGCTCCATTGGACACCGCAGTTTTCTAACGTGGAAGTCAGCGACTTGTTTCTTTTATGAAGTGATTTTAGATGAATATTGTGATTTAAAATGTGTAAATTAGAACAGAATGATCCACAGAGTCACAGATTAAAACTATAGACACACAAGGACAATACGACGGATTTAAAGGTGCAGTATGTAACTTTTCTGGTAGAGGGTCACCTGCTTCTACACGATGGAGATGTTACTGCATGACCTGGGAAGTTTGGAATTTAACTGATCTAGTTAAACAGGTGAAGGAATCAGGCTAAGTTACAGGTCAGATCTGTGGAGAGGTGACCTCACTTTCAGTAAGAATGCATGTTTTTCAGTGCATTTTTAACAATAAGTTCTTGTAAACTAAATGAATGTTTAATGCCATACTGTGGAACATTCCAGGCAAAGCAGTTTCCATAAACCACCAGTCAAAAGTTTGGACACACATTTTTTTTTTACACAGAAGACATGAAATATATGAAGTAAGATGTATGGAATTATGTAGTAAAAACAAAAATTCCTCAATTTTTTTTTTTTTTTATATTTTATTTTCAAATCCTCAAAGTAGTCGCCCTTTGGCTTTGCTTGAAGTGAGTCCAAACTTTGGACTGGTCGTGTATGTTTACGTCAACAAATTATCTGTAAAAACTGTGGTAATTACGTCAGATTACTTCAGCCTAACTGTTCCTCTGTGTTTGTTGTATCTGTTCCTGTTCAAATAAATAAATAATCTCCATGGAAACGAGCAGACGACAGACCCTCCACGTTAAAAGTTGCACAGTGCAGCTTTAAATGAGCAAACTTTGGTTCAAGATATAGACAGATATACAACACAACTCCATGTTCACTTATAGATGCCATTTAAAGCCTTTCAGAGCCGTTTGATTTGACCCCGCGGAGTCGCCGTACCTTCTTTGAGCCGCTGCGTCTGCTCCGGTAATGAGTCAAACCTCCGAGCTCCCACACTCATCAGCCTCTCCACCCGCTCCGCAGACACCTCCAGAGGCCCGGGCAGCTTCTCGCACACCATGGCTGCACTCGCGTTAAGGATCTGGAGACCGGGAAAAGGCTCCGTACTCAGAAATAATCACAAAAGACGCTGTTTTAAGAGAACAGCAGATCATTTACAGAGGTGGAAGAAGTACTTAATGCTGATACTTAAGTGAAAGTGCAGGTAAAGGAGCAAAAAGTACAAATAAAAGTAAAAGTAACACATGAAAAAATCTACGTAAGTAAAAATGTGCTTAAAGAGTAAAAAGTAAAAGTATTTCTCGCAGATTTTGAGTCTCATAAAGCTTCAAATGTAGTGATTTTGACACGTTTGTGCTGAAATTTGTTCGACAGAAACACTCGAATCGATCGTCGAGGCGGGTTAACCACAGCATTCACCTGTGGAAGCTGGAATCGCACCGTCAACCTTCAGATCTGTGGACGAACGCTCTGCTGTAACTTAAAGGTGAACTGCGTAACTTTTCTGGTAGTGGGTCACCTGCTTCTCACCGTGGAGATGTTTCTGCAGGTCTGGGCGGTTTTAGTTCATCTCCATGGAGACAAGAACGAGACGACACCAGGTCTATTCACAAATACAGCACATAGAAACTGATCGTCCTGTAGCTGGTTTTATTTATATTTCTGTTTGTTCAAAAACTTTAAAAATAAACCCTCTGCCTTTTCAGCAGGTCTCAGACAATAATAAAAAAAGAAAATACTTATTCAGTCCTGTTCAAAAATGCAGTGGAGTAAAAGTAAAAGTACCCAGTGCAGTACTTTACTACTTTTACTTTGTTACGTTCCACCACTTTTCCAGCGCAGCCTTAAACTCGTTCTAAAATAGACCAAGACCATGTTATGTTCTAATGTTATTTTTCTGTATTTTTATCTAGTTTCTGTTCTAGTTCTTGATCAGTATCTGAGTAATGATCTTCTGACAGCCTCAACACCACAGAATGAGATTATTACTATAACGCACCATCGTTATGTCATATTTGTACATCAGTTCAACGTCTGACTGTGAAAGGCTTTTATCCCAAAGAGAAATAACTCAACTGGAGCTTTCTGCCGCTCGAATGTATGGAGCAAAAGAACATTTCCAGCTGGTCCAATCTACTGACCAAAATGGAAATCTGAGTAAAAGTTGTGTTTGCAATTACTGCACAGAGGGAGTTCAAACCTGGACAGGATTATTTTTATTATTTTACATTTTATTTTATTTTTTTTTGTTTTTTTTTAATAATCCTTTTGTCTGT
>KN475666.1:1858-19601 GCA_000787095.1 Periophthalmodon schlosseri | reverse complement strand
CTTCTGTAGCTCAGACTCTGTGTCTGACATTTCTTTTTTCCTCTTCAGAATTTCTGCCTGGTGCTGAATGTTCAATTTCTGCAGATCCAGAGCATGACATGCCTCTATCTGCTCTTTTTCATTGATAAAACTAGACAGAAGCTGTTCTTTCAGAAGAGCCTTCTCACTCAGTTGTTTCTCCCTGATCTCACCCATCTCTTTCTGATGATCCATTCTGAGCTGCCTTATCTTCCTCTCCTGCTCGTGTTCTAATTCCTGACGCACTCCGTGGAATACATCGGTCATCTCTCTGCGATACTGATTCATGTGCTGATCATATTTGACTCTAGTCAAGGCCTCTCTGTCCTCCTCCATGTTTTGTCTGAGAGACTTCAGTTTTCTATCTTTCTTTTTCTGGAGTTGTTCTTTTTCTGCTGCTAACTCTTCTTCAAACTCAGCCTGAAGTTGTTCCAGTTTTTGCCTATTCCTGGCTTTCAGTTTCTTTATATTGTTGTCCTGCTGATCTTGTAATTTAGTTTTGAGGTCTCTCTGTGTTGCGCTAGTTTTTGTTCAGAGTCCCTCTTAAGCCTCTCTTCCTCCTCTCTCCTCTTTGCTAACAGTGACGTAGAGTCTCCAGTCCCTCTTCATGCTCTGCCCTCAGAGCTCCTCTTTCTTCATTTTCTCCTCCTTTCTCTGCCGTTCAGCTTTGAGAGATTCTCGGAGTTCTTTTTGTTCTCTCTTAGCCTCCTCTTCAAGCCTGGCTTCCTCCTCCCTCATCTTTGCCAAAAGTGACTTACGCAGAGCCCTCAGTCTCCCTTTACTCTCAGCCTTCAGATGCCTCTCTTCCTCTTCCTCTTCTCTCTTCAGTGTGTGCTGAAATTGTTTTGATGTTTCCAGATTCCCAGATTCAAGACTGCAGCAGTGCTTCGTTGGGGCAAGATCCTCCTTCTGCCTTACTCTATGGACTGCTGTCTTACTCAGTTCTTCCTGTTTATAATTACTGTAGTTTGTGACTTTGCTGCAAAAATCATCCTCCACCTTGCTTGCATCTTGTGAAGGTGACACTGGGCTGTCAAATCCTAAATCTGTCAGACATTTAACTCTTTATCTAAGGTTTCATCATTAAATACATTGTCTACTTCTGGCAGGACACACTCAAGCTCTTCAGTGAAGTGGAGATTCATTGAAAGTCCTGAATCCTCATCCTCAAGAATATCCTGGGAAGATTTCACAGGTTCCACTTCAGGCGCACCCAGGGTTGTGAGAGAAGGCGGTTCCAAATTGTCTTCTTCTGGCAGGACACACTCAAGATCTTCAATGGAGTGAAATTTTGAGAAAGGCTGATCCTGGAAAGATTTCAAAGGTTTCAGTTCAGCAGAAGTCACGCATTGTAATTCCAGCTCTGAGGGTGCACTATTAAATTGACCGTATTCGTCTTGTAGACCTTTTAAGACTTTTTAAGACTTTTAATATCGTAGAGTAGGTTCATGCATGGTCTCTCTGAATCTTGACCCTGCTCTTCCTCTGCACTGCTCTGGGAGTCTTTTTTTTATCTTTTCCTTTGTCACCATCTTCACAAACTTCTTTCGTGGATTAGCATGTTCTGGTTCCTGAAACTGAAAGCTCGTTTTATTTCTGTCAAGTGGAGTCAGTCGGCCAATGTGTGAGTTTTGTGGTTCCAAATCAACTTGCAACAAGTCTTTCCTCTCTCCTGTTGCCTTCTTCTTTAAGAACCGTTTTGAGCCTACTTCTTCTACACTCCTCTCCTGCTCTGATTACTGGTGCACATAGCTCTTGTGGTTTCTGTAAAGTGGAGGCTTTGGCTTGAGCAGTGACTCTCTGGTATGGAATATAGGAATATATAGCCTTCTGAAGTTTGCTCCATCACAATTTCTGGCTACATTTGAGCAACAGATGGTCAATGATGGTGAGCATTATGGCCGCACACTTAAAGGTGGAACCAGAGTTTAAGGCTAAAGCTCAACTGCGCTTGCATCAACAGAAATATTATTAATATGCATTTATAGTAAGTTTACAGTTGATATTGTTTATTCACAGTGATAATTATGAACTTATATCACAAACATTTTGCTGAAAGAAAGCATACCTTGGGATCGGCATTTTAAGCTAATTGTTAGCAACGGTGGCTAGCGTCCTGATGCATTCATGGAAGATTGAAATAGAAAATCTTAGAATACATAATAATTGCTTTTTAAAAACATACCGTGGTATTGCAGTATTGTGGTTACTGTGACAGCCCTAGCCTCAATTTACACACCAGAGGCATCAGAGCTGCTCCTGCAACGCTAGCGTCTGTGTATTCTCACATTTAAACAGCAAACTGTTTTATATCGCTTACATATTCATTGTTGATTGGATGAATTTGGTGTAAATTAGGAATTTAGTGTAAATTGAGGGTCAAACTGTGCTTCTGCCTGATACTAGTCAGGTATGCATCACTGACAGTGTCACAAAGGCAGTGCACGGGACCTGGTGCTGCCATGGACGCAGACTCCTCAGCCTAATGTTGGCTATATGTATTCAGAGAGCCCATAAAGAGGATGGTTACGATTCATATGAGAGGTGTCAACTGGAAGAAAGGTCGATTGAATTGGGCCAATTTGTGAAGATGGGAGTCTTCACAAATTGGTGTCAGTGCAATGTTCTTCCAAGAGGAAAAAACTCACGCAGCCGGAGGAATTCACTTCACGTACTGCTGTTGGAAATTAATGGGCATTATTTGTCTTATTCTGTTATAAGCTCCTCTTATCGGCTGTTATTTCATCCCACAACAGCTAAAGTGCCCATAGGCTGAAGGCATCTAAATAATGCAGAAGTAGTCCAACAACAGCTAAATAACTGTTCTTGATGTTGTGGTGTTCTAGACTCCACGTCAGTGCGTTAACTTATATTTAGACATTTACAGATGGTGAACACTTCCACCTTGTGTATTAAAACTGCATAATAAACAGCTCCCAGTTTAATGTTTAAAACGCCACAAAGTATCAAATCCATTAGAAGTATTGTCACAATAACAAAAAATAGGAAATGTCCTAATTAAAATTTTGATACCACAATAAAAAAAATAAAAATACAGATCAATCTACTGTTTGTAATCCGATCAGGCCCGTCTATGTCTGATAAGCCTGTTAATACTGTGCTATAGTGTGTGTTCAAATGGACTGGCACCTTCTGTTTACATTTCTAACATAGCAGAATCCTGGACCTTGTCTTTATTTCTGTTTTGGAATGGAAGGATTTGTGTCCTTCCATTGGCTGAACATATATTTGTGTAGGCGGAATATGGATTTTCAGATCAGATTCATTAGTCCTGCTCATTTGGATCAGCTACTTGCCCAGGCTTGTTTTTTTGTTGCTCTTTTTAGATTCTCTTTAGGGATTTTTTTTAGATGGTCCAATATGGATTTTTCCCAGCCAGTACCAATATCCAATATTTGTCTTGCTGGTGTGAGTGATGACATTATGGGGACTGCACTGGCCTTAAATGGGCAGCAAAACACATTTCAGTCTGTCATCTGTCACATCCTTTTCATTGTTACATAACTCAAATTAAAGGAACTGTATATAGCCTGCGCTCTTATAGTTTAAAAAAAAAGGTACAGTCACATCTGAACCTGGGTTGCCAGTGCCTTAACCTGCAGATAAAGAACACATACAAATTTTCTCAGTATATGGAAAATTCACTCAGAGGCTGCACTAGCACTGGTTAATGATTGTCTGCAGGTGCTGGGGTTTAGGTACTGACCATTCAGATCAGAGAGAGGCACTGTAGGCTATGGTAGGCAAATAAGATACAGGCAATGGTGTTATTCCATTATTTTAGCTTAATTGTAATCATTCACAATGCAGGATTTCTTAAAGGTTTGAACAAAGGATTCTGTTTAGATAACTTCCAACATAGAAACATAGGCTAAACATAATCCTGCTCATGTAAATGTGCAGGTTACTGTGCAGGAGCATACAGCGGATTTCTGTAGCTAATGCCCTGGTGGAGGGTACAGAGCTTGGGTGAAGATCTCGGTAAGACCTCTATAAAAGAGGCCTAAAAATACTTGATAAAAAACCCATTTCCTACCGCCACTGTCACATTCTGAAAAAGCACAGACTATTGGACTTTGACAACATGGTCAACCTTAAAAGAGCTTGCCTAATTTATAAGGTCCTACACTCGCACCACCACCGTTAAAGGAGTACATTAAATATAAAGATAATCTAGCAAGGAGCACACGAGCCACTACCAGAGGTGACCTGCTGATCCCCCACAGACAGACCACCTTTGGTCAGAATGTATTAATCTAGCAAGGACCACACGAGCCACCACCAGAGGTGACCTGCTGATCCCCCACAGACAGACCACCTTTGGTCAGAATGTATTATCTGTCCAAGGTGGGAACCTGTGGAACAGTCTCCCGGTAACACTGAAAGAATGTCCCACGTACAGTTCTTTTAAAGCTCAAATGAAAAACTGGTTATGGTCTAACCAAACATTCATCATCTACAGTGGCAATGTGATTTTAACTTTTCTATAGAGACATATTTGCATGTATGAGCAAATATGAAGTGGGTGGGTATAAAATGTAATAGTCTTGAATGGGTGGCCAAGCTGACGGAAATAATGGGGACTGTGTAATGAATGGAATGTGCAATATTTTGTATGGTGCAATAATGGGAACTGTGCAATGAGTGTAATGTGCAATGAGTGAGTGTAATGTGGAACGAGTGGAATGTGCAACTACGGTAACTGTGCAATGAGTGTAGTCTACAATTTTTATCTTGACCCTTTTGTGACCCCAGCCCTTGGGACAACGGATGGAAATTATCCTTTGGCTATAATCCGGAGTGTTTACATTCATGTTTTATCATGTCTGTTCATTAAAATGCATTGTCCCAACCAAATAAATAAATAAAATAAGATGGGTCTGGTTTGGAGCACCCTGGTATATTGATCCCAGATAGCCAACAAATATCCAAAGAAACTAGTGTATTTGGATGGAAAAGACTGAAATTCAAAGGGGAGGAGCTGCAGGGGATGAAGGTAGGTCTGAAACTCTAAAGTCCCTCTTATGCACTTGTTACTGTTGCAGACGGTCATTATTGGGCTGTTTGAGTTTAATTGCAAATGTGGATGTGTGATGAGATCTGAATCAATACAGATTTTGCGATTAGGTGATTATGCATTTGACAACCAAATGCCACCTCTATGGTGTGAGACTGGATTTAACTGGGGTTCAGTGTGGCTTGAATGATTAAGCCATACCTCTTGCCAGTGAATCAATAATAACAGACGTCTTAAGTGTGTCCCACACAGCATCACTGCTGTGGCAGCCACTACGGTATGATGTGACACCATCTTCTGTTTTGTCTTTCGAGTGGGAGGGGAGTGCATACCTCACTCACAAAGGCACCTCCGCTCAGCTCCAAAGGAGCCTTGAGCAAAGAGTTAGCCCAAGTGGGAGGAAAAAGGGAAGGGCGTGGATTTGGAAAAGGCCACAGGATCAAATGACATTACAATTACAAGACACATTACATTCAACACACCTGTTATCACACAGAACCTTACAAAGCTGGACAACAGGAGGAGTGTGTGAGGTAAAGAGTTTGAGTTTTGTAAATCTTTAGAGTAGAGATCATGATTAGATTTATATCGCCATATGACCCAGCCCTGATGAAGAGACACTGAAGCTGTACTCACCCACTTGGGCATCTTGCTTCCATTGGGATCATGGTGGTGATACTGTAGGACCAGGACTGTGGCAATCACTGACAGACCCACAATCACCATAGTCGTGGCAAAGTACTGAGCTGAAAGAGAAATATACACAGGTACATGTGAAAGGGGACAAGAAAATGCCTTATTTTGGCTCTCTTAAAGATGTATTATGTTTTTTTCTAGTATTTATTCATGACCCACAGTATGTACAGGGCATCATATATTTGATGTCTTCTGTATGTATATAACATGTAGAAAGTAGTAAAGATAAAGAAAAAACATTGAATTTGAAGGCCCGTCCAAACTTTTGACAGGTAGTGTAAGTCAAACAATATTTCTAGACTGAATACTTATGTAGTAATATCAAAGTATAGTACTCAAACAAAGACATGCTTCATTACAAACTCAGTGTCTGTATGTATGTCATGTGCTTGTGTAGACAACTTTTGGGGGGCCCTCTGCACACCACACTTTTGGAACCACTGTTTTAGATGAAGGAAAATCATGTCTTTAACGCTCAAATGAAGTGCTTTGCATGTCTTGTGTGAAAGCATTTCACAATCTTATTTTAATTTTAGATTGTATTTGCTGAGCTTACCAATTAGCGGCACAGAGTCCGAAGTGGCCGGCATGATCTCTGCCACCAGCAGCATGAAGACAGTCAGGGAGAGCAGCACCGTGATGCCTGGACACACAACAAAGAGGAGAAGCTTATATAACAGAGATTTCACATTATACTGGGATCCAGAATACACATTTCTTCAATACTTTATGACGATGTGATTCTGGTCACTGGTGAATCTCCCCGTTTTCAAATGGTCTGTTCGTATTGGAAAGAATAAAGGAAAAAAAATATCACAGGGGGCTGAAAAATTCAATTCAGTTCAATTTATTTTTGTAAAGCCCAAAATCATAACAGCAGTTGCCTCTTAGGGATGAACATGAGAATTGATTTAACCAACAAAAAGTTGGAAAATCAACAATGAAACAGAAACAGACAAGTAAATTAAACAACAGAAAACAAGCAAATGGATAACTGTCCCAGAACATCTCCTGTCCTTAGACCCTCCTTCTCAGCAAGGAAACACTAAAAAAACTCAGTGGGAAAAAGAGAAACCTCGAGGAGAACCACAGTGAAGTAAAGATCGACTCCCATGGACGGGCAGCTGCAGATGTGTCCAGGACTACAAAATGGTGGATTTCTGTAGAATCAGTGGGTTAAGCACTAAACTCTGTGAATCTGAAGTGAGATAAATTAGATCTGTATAAAAAATACAGGCAAACATACTTGCTCTGGCCTTTGAATTTTCAAGGCAGTTATGGTTGCAAAAGCTGTCTGTCAGCCTGTACCTATTTTTATTTATTCTAGTGAAGATAAATGCTCTTTACATCATGACTTGTGGGGAAAGGTGTAAAATATAATCTATACATTTTAGACACGATTTTGTTGTGTATCAGCTAAGCCAAAGCTACTGACAGGGTGACATTTTTTCATCCAATTAGGCACATTGTTTACTAGGAATCATGGGAAACCAACTCCCTGACACTATCCCAGACACTTGCATCTCTGTCATGGCACAATATCACAGTGGCAGAAAGGACAAAGTGGGTGGGGCTAAAAGTTCAAACTAAAACATGGTCCTGACTCATGGTTCAAAATCTGGTACAGACTTTAACTTGTCACTGAGGCACCAGGGTGGACTTTTCCTGAACTCGGGGCTAAACATTATGCACGTCTGCGCATTACACTAGTGCTAGATTAGGTTTAATGAGCTGACAGCATTAGCTTCTGCTCTCACACACTCAGACTCAGTGAAGTCTCAGCAGGATTAGGACAGGACATCATTTAAAGACTTCTCAAAGCCTCCTCTGTGTGACAGACTTCAGCCCTGTCTCTTTCATAAATGTACTGGAGGGAGACATGACATTTTACTGACTGTGAACATATTTTTGCCAATATAACTTAATTTTAACTTAAACTTATAACTTACAAAAATTAAATAATACACATTTTTTGCAACTACATAAACATACATGTTTTTTGAGTTGATAATTAGCTTGTGACGTACGTTTTTCAAACCATATTACATATATTTGGGGAGGTAGTCTGAGCACAACCTAAAGGCCAGAGGATTCATGGGTTTCAGCTACATGTTATAGGAGACATTTTGACTTTTCATCATTCAAAAGTAAGATTTTTTTCTGTTAATTGTTATGGCAACAGTCCTAATTTTTCATCATTCTGAAACCCATAAATAGTGTAAGAATTTGTATTGTGTCTACTGTAAACATTGCTGGTTTCAAAATATATTTTCAAACAAAATGATCTGCCAGTTAAGATTATTTTAGTGTCAGACCAAGTCCTGTTGTTGCGTCCTTAGGCAAGACACTTCACCCACATTGCCTAGTATGACGATGGTGTGGGAGTGAGTGTTGGTGGTCGGAGTACCACCGGGAAGTTTTGGAAAATCGTTCAGCTCTACTTGTGAGAAATAAAATCTAACTTACAAAATGGAATGTGAGACAAAGGGGGTACTTGAGACAAAACAGAACTAAAATAATCTTGACTGGTAGATAATTTTGTAGACACAATACCATAGTCTTACACTATTTATGGGTTTCAGAATGATGAAAAATTAGGACCGTTGCCATAACAAATAATATATAAATAATTTTTATGGTGCTTTATGTTAACAGAAATTAAACCTATAAATACTGTTCTGAATAAATATCACTAATCGTTTGTCAGACAACACGACGGCATATGAACAATGAAAATATAAAATTATGTATAGACTGTGAGTGGACTGTGAACACAGAGGGGAGTATTATAGCTCATGTCTACGGTTGGTAAATGCCGTATGTCAGATGTCTTGGAAAAAACATGGCGTCTGCAGAGAGGGGCAGTTTGGGTAATGAAGTGTAACAGCACAGCCGTATTTAAGATTTAAGGAACACAGCCACACCTTTTCTCACTGCTGCTCAGTGCGATTCAGTGCATTCTACAGACTCAAGGGCTGCTTCAGGGCCTTTTTTCTAGCTAAGGAAATTATAAGACGGGAGTGTATTTGTGAACTATATTAGGGTGTAAATATTTTTGGGTGAGTGGTTAGTAGATATGGAACAAGTTGGAATCTTCATGAAATGCATAGATTAAGTTATATAATTATCTTAACTAGTAAAAATAAAGTGCAATCATGTAAATCCTTTGTGTGAAAAACATGCGTCCTTACTGTGAGTGGGCTTGCACCTCCACAAACCTGACTTTTATTTGGCCTGGAGCCTCCTGCCGCTTGGTTACGTGGAAATGTTGTTCCTTTAGCTATAATATTCCACAGTATAACATAAAACTGATCTATCTCCATGGAGAATGTTCTGAAGTATGGTTCTGACTTACCATTTCCATGTAATCATACAGGTGACGTGCCACCTCCAGAAGGTTACATACTGTACCTTTATATTCTACTACTGTTATAAAATAAATAAAATAAATGTATGGATATTAGTAGCTGTATAGATAGATACAATATTCTTATTAAATGAACAGATAAATCAAAAATGCAAAATCATGGGCGGAAAGTTATTAATTACAAATAGTCACGTTACTGTAGTTGAGTAGATGTTTGGGGTAACTTTACTTTTTTGAGTAGATTTTTAAATCTGTACTTGTACTTGAGACTTTACTTTTTTGAGTAGATTTTTAAACCTGTACTTGTACTTGAGTGTAATTCTATCCATGTAATTTGTTCAATTTTAAATGATAAAAGTTACTGAGTACCGCACAGGTCCCAATCATCCCAATCCACAGCTGTCTCACCTCTGTCTCTGCTCCTTTCTAAACCCACAAACTCACATAACAGCATCTCCTGCTCTGATTGGACAGAACTCAGCGAATATGAGGAGAATGGTTTGAAAGAGTATATTTAGCTTTAAACTGTTAAATTTATATAAAATACTGATCTGGGGTGACAGTAGCTCAGTTGGTAGAGTGTGTCTCCACTGATCCAAAGGTTGGCGGTTCAAATCCCGCTCTCAACATACACATCATTGGTTGAGTGGTCAGATCCACTGACCCACAGGTTGTGATGCGATCCCAGCTCCCACAGAAAAAAGCTGTCGTTGTGTCCTTGGGCAAGACATTTAATCCACCTCGCCCCCAGTGTCTGCATACCCTGGTGTGTGAATGGGTGAGTGATTCCTTGCTGTAAAGCGCTTTGAGTGCCTTGAACGTGGAAAAGCCCTATATGAAAATCTGACCATTTACCATCTAAAATGTGTCAAAAAGTAACTAGTAACAAGTACTCTGAGTAGTATTTTTCATGTGTACTTTTTTACTTTTACTTAAGTACAATTTTGGAAGCAGTACCTGTACTTATAATTGAGTACATATTTAGCCATGTTACTTTATTTTTACTTTAAAATTTGCAGTACTTTTTCCACCACTGCATAAAAATGTCTTTAATGTAATTCTGGAACTGAGACTGTATTTGTTTAGAAACTTTTTAAGGGTCTTTTCTTATATATAAAGTTGCTAGAATCACCCATCACCGTCTTAAGTGGTACAGTTATAACTCCACAGGATCGAATGGTCCCATCACACAGTGTAAGATACAGCAGCCCTCATCCTGAGCTCAGCTATTGACGGAGCACTAACTCACATGGTTCTGTTTGGAGGGGCAGGGGGGTAGAGGAGGAGTGGAGGGCCAGAGGAGGAGTGGAGGAGAGGAACAGAGGAGGGCCAGAAGGGCAGAGGAAGAGTGGAGGGGCAGGGGGGTAGAGGATGAGTGGAGGGGCAGGGGGGTAGAGGAACAGTGGAGGAGAGGAGGGGCAGAAGGGTAGAGGAGGAGTGGAGTGGCAGAGGGGTAAAGGAGCAGAGGGGCAGAGGAGGAGTGGAGGAGAGGAACAGAGGAGGGCCAGAGAGGCAAAGGAAGAGTAGAGGGGCAGAGGGGCAGAGGGTAGAGGAGCAGAGGGGTAGAGGAGCAGCTCTTACTGTGACCAGGCTCCACAGATCTGACCTGTAACTTGGTAGTGGTGGTGTAACCTGCTAGTCTCCATGGTAATGACACCTGCGTGGAAAGAGGCAGGTGGCAGACCCTCTTCCAGAAAAGTTACATAGTGCACCTTTAAATGCTGCCCTATGCTCAAACCTATGCTCACCCACTCCTCCTACTGGTCAGGCTCAGCAATCCTCTGAGTGACTGACAGGTGGATTTATCGAATTGCAATCAAGTGTAAAATTTGAGAAGAAGCAGATGACTATAGTTACCTCTTCAGTGCAATGCAAAGACGTTTACATGGAACGCGATCAAATCGAAATCGTGATTTGGCTCCAAGAAAATTGTGATTCCCATGTGGCCTTATATCTGTGTAATCCCTCAGTCGTCCAGTAGGTTCCATAGTGGTCCATGGGCGTGTACTAGTCTATGTGTCTTATACTTCAAATCGAAATCGTGATTTGGCTCCAAGAAAATTGTGATTCCCATGTGGCCTTATATCTGTGTAATCCCTCAGTCGTCCAGTAGGTTCCATAGTGGTCCATGGGCGTGTACTAGTCTATGTGTCTTATACTTGTTCTGATACAGCTCAAGAACATTCGAAAGCTATTCAGGAAAGGTCCTTATCTCCTGTGATATTTCTTTCCTTTATTTATTTTTTTTTATATGAACGAACCATGTCTGTCCCCGATTGGCTGACCCACCTGTCAATCACGCCCATTTGAGCCCATTCACCGGCGACCAGACTACCTACCCAGCGAGATCTTCTCCCCAGAGTCGGCGGGCAGCAGGAACACAAGCAGAGCCAGGGTGGAGATGAGGATGCAGGGGATGAGCAGGTTGAGTCCGTAGTAGAGTGTGCGTCTCCTCATCACCACAGTGTAGGTGATGTCGGGGTACGGCTCCTCGCAGCACGGGTACTTCTTATCGGTCTTCTGTCCCGGGACCTCTGCAAACACAAGCCAGTACATAGTTAGAGGTTTGGAGAAAATCTAAGTGAAGATGTTCTGAGAAATATTGGAATTGTGATTTGTGAGTCAGTTCAAATGCAAAGAGTACATTAGGGATGGGCCGATATGGATTTTTTTTTGTTTTGAGCCAATACCGATATCTGACATTTGACCTAATGCCGTGGCCGAGAACTAATATTTGCCAATACCGATATTTCACGTTAAAAATCCATAGTGAGACCCACAAGTTTATCTTAAGTTAAAGTGACAATCACAAATGTATTTTTCACTTTTGTAAAAATAATAACAAAATGTATTTTACTGGGATATAAAATAATTTGCTATGTGTTTGTGTCACATACAGCCATATAACACTCTTCTATTTCCATTTTGACTCAATCTGTTCAAAAATGGCACAAAACATATCGGTACTGAGTATGACTATCAGCTGATACAGATATATCGAAGAATCAGTATCGATTTCGGCAAATACAGATACTGGAACCGACATATCGACCATCCCTAGAGTACATAATATCCCCGAGGTCTGAACTACAGGTGTCCCTCCTCTGTGTCCTCTGTGCCCTGAAGCCCGGCATCACAGCAGCCTCCAGGGGGAGCCAGGTGAACTCTGGAGACGCAACAGGAAAGCAGGTATGGCCTAGGGCTGGGAATAATCATCTTTATTTACTTCACAACTATTTCACTGCAGCAAAAGCAATGGCGGGTTTCATGTTGTGATGAGGAGCCTGGCTATGAAATGCGGGGTCGATTTGTCGATTATGTTTTAAATTTAAAGAAGACATATTGTGCGTGTGTTAATATCTATGACCAGAGAATCATTATGTTATAATTTGGACATTTTAAAACCCAATATTCATCTAAAACAACTTAATACCATTGAAGTAAATTTCAAACTTCCGAGCTTGAAAATTTTCAGATTTTTTTTCATTTGTACTAAAATGACTATGCAACGTTGCTGATTCCTATACATATCACCGATTAAGAAAATAAAATTGGAGAACGAAGTAAGAGGGAACGGGAGTTGATTGGCAATATGTCGTCTTGAAAATAAGTGATAAAAAGATTTCTGAAACGTGCACAAATCACTCCAAATACAGCTTTGAGAGGGTAAATGGTGAGGGGAACAACTATGACACGGTTAAAAGCTCTGAAAAGTCAATTTTGCAGAATAGGTTTAATATTCATTCCACAGTGCACAATGAAAGATGGCTGTAAGATGGCTGTACTGCTACAAGAATCATATTGTGTTGCCAAGAGGCTAACTAAGGACAAACTCCAGTCTGTCAGTGCCAACGGCCTCTCCAACCACCACAACTCACTCACATATCACATCTACACTGTCACGGAGGTAATGTATTTTGTCTTTATAGTATTTTTTGACTTGATTGTCCCCATAGGCAAATCTGATCACAGCATTTTAACCCATCCATCAACAAGTGCCTCTGGGCAACCTGTCAGGAGGCCTGGGGATGTCACAGTTACCACCACTGTTGCCCCATCTATCAGTTAAAGCACCAACAGCCTGTCTGGTCAGCAAGATGAATTACTGCAATATTTGTAAGTTCACAAACTCATGAGAATCGATCCGGCCCAGCTCCCACTGATGTGACCTGCCAAGGACATAAGTGGTTCTGACCAATCACAGGGCACGGGCCCACAAATGAACCAAAACAAACATGACCTATTTTTGAATGAAAACACACTAGTTTGTGACAAACATGCAGAGGGACATTCTGTCTCTGCTGACCCAATCAGGTTCAAATATTCATCACATTTCGCCTTTTCCCGATCATTTTTAACAGGATCATTCCAGATACATGTGCTGAACTCATATCAGTTTGGCCTGAGCCAGGTCACTGATATACGTAGATTGTGTATTGTCCATGCGAGCGCGGCGGCATTCGTACCCACGAGGTCCCACTCCCCGTTGGACGTGTACCCGGACAGGTCAGCGTCTAACATCTTGAGGTCGATGGCCCAGCCGTCGTAGGACCAGGAGCCGAACTTGAGCTCACACCTCTGCTCGTCAAAGGGGAACCAGCGCACGTCGATCTTACATGTGCTCTTGAAGATGCCTGAGGACACAAGGCACATGTCACCACTGTGGAAAGTACTCACACTTTATATGTCCTTATGTAAACATGGATGCATCCTAGGCCTGTCACAATAAGACATTTTGAAGTATGATATATTGTTACAGAAAATACTAGAGATAGACCAATATATGAGTTGGCCAGTATGTCAGGCTGATTTTTGCACTAACTCAAACAGCCTTAAATCTCCAGCACAGGCTGGTATTTTGTTTTGGGCGACCTGATGCCTAAAGAATAGGCATAAAGCTTTATTTGAACACAAAGGACTACACCAGTTAACCGATTACTATATAAGGAGAATAAATAAAGTGAAATGAATTAAAGCCACAGTATGTAACTTTTTAGCCTAAAGATAAAAGATAAAATAAAAGTTTTTCTATTGAAAAACCTGTGTCTTTACTCTCACATGCTTGCATCTCCACAAACTTGTTTCTTACTGCTTGTTTACATGGAAATATTGTTCCTTTATTTCCACAGTAAAGCATAAAACATATCTATCTCCATGGAGAATATTCTGAAGTATGGATTTAACTTTCTATTTTCATGGAATCATGTAGGTGACTTGACACCTCCAGAACATACTGTTACATACACTGTACTGTAATTTTAAGGACTAATTAGCTCACTAAACAAGATCAGATCTGAAAAAAGAACATCATGAGTTAAATCCTGGTTTTATGGACCACAATGATTATTTCAGTACTTTCTGTGTTTGTGTGGTTAGCTCCCATTGCAATAGTATTGCAATTTTCTTTTATTTAGACATATAGTACAGTACATATGACAAAGACAGACCAATCTCAGACAAATAAGTAATGAAACAGTAATTGGGGCTTGGGTTTGGTGGGGTGGGGGACACAATGAGCTATTTTAAGGATCTTTTACACTTGAGTAGATGTATGAAAGAATCAATAATCTTATGAAGTAATAGGGGAAGTCTCATTGACTGACGTCAATGAGGGAAGCTAAGCTTACTCTAAAATGCAGTATTTATATCCAGCACATAACTGCAGGGTGCAAGATGCTGGCCGGGAAAGCACACATGGAGGGGCGTAACAAAGTGAAGGCATAGTGTACAGAAACATCTGTGCAGAGTACAGACTGGAGACCACAAGGTCAAGGTGGGAAACACCTCCAACGGTAGTGGAGAATGATCGAGCCAAGATCCTGTGGGACTTCCAGATACAGACTGACAGAATGGTGACAGCGAACCAACCGGACATTGTGGAGGTGGATAAACAACAGAGCAAAGCCATTGTGGTGGACATTTCAGTACCAAGTGATGGGAACATCAGGAAAAAGGAACATGAGAAATATCAGGGGCTTAAAGAAGAGAAGAAGAGAAGAAGAAAAGTGCAGTACTAAGAACAGCAAAGATACTGCACAGAACCCTCAAGCTCCCAGGCCACTGGTAGAGGACCAGAGCATGGAAAAAGGGGATGAGACCACCTGTAGAGGGTGAGGATGAGATTTTATTATTTATATAAAATGAGCTTCTCCTATTTGAAAGACCACCAGCCACCAGTGGCGAGATCATGGTTTAAATTGTGGCTTTGAGTGTGTTTATTATTACCATAACAACTGCTCCTTCTCTTTCTTTTGTTACAGCTTCCATCAATATTATCATTTGCATTCATTTTAATCACTGTGTCAGTGCTACTACAAAAACTGTATGTATTATTTGCATTTTATTTATTCCTATTGCAATACCAGTTGAATAAGAGGAGGTGGTTTAATCCGAGTAACTGCCCTCTGTCCGCTGAGAAGAAGGCAGATGGTGAGAAGTGATTTACCTCTATAGTAATTGCACTTTGATAACGCTACAAAACTCCATACATAGCAATTCTACAGATCCAATTCCACTGACGTCCAAGTGCTTCCATCGCAGCTGATGAACAAATATCCAATCTGACAGAGATGACAGACAGAGCAGGAGCCACAGCACTGATCTGATTCATGTGGAGTGATATGAGGAGTGATATGGGCGCAGTAAACAGGCTCTCCGCTCCCGGCCCATATAATGATAAAGCCTGGTGTATTCAGACAGATTGGCTCCTGACAAACTGTGTAAAACGTTCCCTGCTTAAACGCTTGGCTAAGACTGACGTTCAGGGTTGAATAAATAAGTTCTATGACAAGTGTAAGATACAAAACTACTTATGTGTTTTTATTATATTATTATATACGTATTACATTCCCTACGTCATCAGAAGTATAATACTCCCTACGATGGAAGCGTTGCTACACTGGACTGCACTAGACAACATTACCACAGTGTCTTGAGGATTCATGTCTCCAGGTGGTAGGTAACGTACTGATGGTCAAAAAATTTGTGCGTTAGAACATGGCATGAAAGGCCGAAGTACAGGTTTAAAAATCCACTCAAAAAAGTACCATTACTCCAAAGCTCTACGCCATTACCATAATCTGGGTCTTTGAAATGAGTTTGATTTTGGCGGGCTCACGTTTGCATACAGTGGGCTCTTCTGTATGTGGTGCATAGACTGTATATATAAATGGACACAGCTAACCTGTTAGCCGCCACGTTCCAAACAGGAAGTGATCGTGGACGCGCTTCCGGCGTGTTAACCTGGTCTACATGATCCTGGTATTTTTATTTCGCTATAGTGTCCATAAATCAAAATATAAACATTAATCACAGACCGACCGCTCTGGATTGGCTCTTTGGTTGCTATGATACGGTCGGAATTCCAGATATGGAACTCGGCTCCAAATTCGCCCTACAACTGCTCTAGCCTCGATGAGCTTCATTTGACTGGAGCCGAACGCTATGGGTGACGTCACACTCCCTTAGTCCACTTCTTGATACAGTCTATGGTCTGGAGCCGCAGCCCGAGCCCTGTTACTCTCTATGAGGATTCATCTGGAACAAAGTTGAGAGGCAATTTGATCCTGACAGAGCCAATCAATCCAGAGAGGATTTAGCGAGGGAGCTATTTACGCAGATATTGATTAAGATGCAAAGGCAAAACAGGCCAGGGGTTTTGCTCGGTCAGGGAAACCAGGGAGGGAGAGGAGAGGATGAAGAGAGGAGCAGAAGACGAGAGAAGAGAAGGAGGAGGAGGAGCAGAGGAGTGAAGAGGGAGAGATAGAGAAAGGGGAGAAGAGGAGAACAGGGAGAAGAGCAAGGGAGGTGAGCAGAGGAGAAAAAGAGAGAGAGCGGAGGGGGAGATGGAGAAAGGCAGGAGAGGAGAAAAGGAGGCGAAGAAGTGGAGGACAGGAAGGGGAGCAGGAAGAGAGGGAGAAGAGAGAGAGGAGAAGAGGGGGGATAGATGTAGATGACAAGGTGAGGGGGAGAGGGGAGGAGCAGAAAGAAAGAGAGAGAGAAGAGGATGGAAGAAGGAAAAAAGAGCAGGAGGGAGACAGAGGGGAGAAAAGAGGAGGGAAAGGAGGAGTGGAGAGAGAGGAGAGAAGAAGAGGAGGAGAGAGAAAGGAGTAGAAAGAAAGGGAGGGGAGAAAACAAAGAGAGGGAGAGGAGCAGAAGAGAGAGAACGGAGAGAGATAGGAGGAGAAGAGGAGTTGCGAAGAAGGATGAACGAAGGAGAGGAGCAGGAAGAGATAAGCAGAGGAGCGGGAGTGGAGAAAGGGGAGGAGTGCAAAAGGAGCGGAGCAGAGGAGAGAGAAAGAGAGAGGAAGGAGAGGGGCAGAGGAGCAGGAGTGGAGAAGGGGGAGAGAGGTAGAAGGAGAATAAGAAGAGATGAGAGGAGAAATTAATGATGAGAAGGATGAGAGGAACAGGGATGAGAGGGGAGAGGAGAAAAAGAGGAGAACATGAGAGAGAGAGAGTATAGGCAGAGGGACAGGAAAAGGGGATGAGCAGGAGGAGAGGAGAGGGAGACACGGAGAGAGGAGTGGGGTGACAAGAGGAGCAGAACAGGGGAAGACTGAGAGGAGAGAGAAAAGTAAGAAGAGAGGAAAAGGGGATGAGCAGGAGGGGAGGGCAGCATGGGG